>JAQFZG010004409.1:0-11816 GCA_034695465.1 Entomobrya nicoleti
AGATATGGGGGTCACAAGGTCACATGCATTTTAAATGGCAAATTTTTTTATGGTCGAAACTGATACAGGATCGACAGGTGATCACAATGGAATGCATTTCAGACCCCCATACCCTCTGGGACCCGAGATATAGGGGTCGCAAGGTCACATGCATTTTAAATGGCAAATATTTTTGTTATCGTTTCTGACATACATATAAACATGAACGTACAAAAGCATACTTCAACGTACATAATCGTTCATATACACATGTTTCACAGCAAACGGTAGTTACATACTAGAATTTTATTTAGAATTTTACATTCTTCTCGTTTCCAAATCAATGAAATTCAGAAAAGCAACAATGCTGCTTCTCACACTGCAATACTGCTCATACACAATCCACTCCAGTGAATAAATGAAAACTTTCAGGGACATTGCAAACTAATGTGCTTTAGTGTAATAAATAAATTTTAACAAAGGCTTCTGGTAGAATATTGTTTACTCACATGTTTGCGCATGTTTTGGGTGGATATAATATATTGCCGACGAAAGAAATACTAAGTATAAAGTTTTGCTATTTTAAATTAGAAATTTTATGATTAAAGAGTTGAAAGAAAGAGGGCATATTATGATGAAAACTCAAATATAATGGACACAAAACAAATATGAGAAGAAATATTATTAGCACTCTCTATTCCACTTTATTACGTTTGTTTTTGTACTGTAAAACCAGAATCAAAACCATTTGGCGAAAGTTATTTAGATAAATTTTTGACAAATATTTGAAACATTTTTGACTACATGTTTCTAAGTATATATTTAAGAGAAAATTTGTCTAATTTTTTTACATTTAATATAAGTACAAATAATTTAACATAAAAATATCCAAGAGTTAATAAGTTTGTATCATGTGCTTTTGTTTTTCATAATTTACATCCATTCAACGATTATGCTATGACTAGGACCAATCGTAATGTCGTTTGTGGTTATGGAAGCTCTGTAAAAATGCAAAGAGTAAAATATAATTCAATGAAAATGTCATGTCAAACACCAAAATATTTCGATTTAATTCTCTTAGCTTAAAAGTCTTACCCAACTGCAGTGTCCGGTTGGAAATTAATACTAGTGACGTGTACAGTAGCTCTTTCTGGAACACCTTCAAATAGCTGTGCTGCGTTAACTGTCACACTTGCACTATCGAAATTAGCCAAGTACAGGAATCCCTTACCTTGGAGTATCCTATTTAATGTAGAATATGGTTAAAATCTTTCTAATAAGCATACATATTAGATTACCAACTAGTCTAAATATTTTGTGTTGAAAACGAACCTTGAGTATCCAAAAGCAGCTCCATTGTCAATATTCAATGCTTCCAAAGAGCCATACTTCCAAATATCAGTTTTTCTCAATTCTGCAATTTGCTTGTAAACTTTCAAGTGACTTTCACCGTTCGTGCTTCTTTGAGCCTCGACATTCAAGGTAGGATAGTTGGGGTTCATGGGTAACCACGTTTTATCAGCCGTTGAGAAACCTAACGATAATAATTAAAAAATACATATGTTTAAAATTCCCACCGAAATAAATTTTCAAACATTCGTTTAAGTTACTAACCTGCATTTTTCTCGGTATTCCATTGCATGGGAGTTCTTTGAGGGTCCCGAGAAAACTGTTGATATCTGTCAGGACCTGCGTTACAGCCGGAGGGATCCAAAGTATCTTCCCAGCCTATTTTAGAATAAATTTAGTTAAATTCAGCAAAAATTTAATACTTAAAATATATTTCGTATGAATTACTTACTAATATTTGTATTGAGCATTCCAATCTCCTCTCCATAATAAGTGACCAGACTTCCGGGCAACAGCATAGTCAGCATATTAAACGCATCAACAAGTTCTGGGGTAAATCGAGACCCAATTCTAAACTGATCATGATTTCCTAACAGCCAACTAGCAGTATTTTCCGCTGGCATTTTTTCCAGCCATTCATCCACAACCCCAGCGATATCCGTCCCATTAAAGTTCTTCTTAACTCTGGTGATAAACTCAAAGTTGAATGGGAAGTGTGCAATTGGCTTCTCCTTTGTTCCGTAATACTTGAATAGATCTTCTAACGGACCGACATAAGCTTCGACCATCATACATCTTTCAATCCCATCAGATAAGGTGTAAATGTCCAAAAGCTTTCTGTATTCCGCTAATGCATCCAAGGTTGGGGGTAAATTATAAGTGTAAATGTGAAGCCAGTAACCATGATCTGATGGAAGTAAGCTTGGATCCCTGTCAGGATTTGGAGGTTCGTCCAAAAATCGTTGGTCTTCGTACATGCTTGGAACTGTATCCATACGGAAGCCATCCACGCCCAGATCCAGCCAAAACTTGGTAACTGCCAACATTTCTTTCAAAACTTCGGGGTTTTCATAGTTCAGATCGGGTTGACCTGCAACGAATTGATGAAGATAAAACTGTTGTCTTTGTTCGTTCCATGTCCATCCTGAGCCACCGAAGGAACTTTTCTATGAATAAAAAATGCATAAAAAATTGACTTAAAATGCTTAAAAGTTAGTAATTATGTTTCAGGTAAAATCATTATTTTATTTACCCAGTTATTTGGTACGATTGGCTTTCCTTCCTCGTCATGACCTTTAGGATCTCTCCAGACGTAATAGTCCTCGTACTTTCCTTCCCTTGCTGCGCTCTTTTATTAAACCATACATGCAGATCACTGGAATGGTTAGGTACAAAGTCCATAACCAATCGAATGCCGGCTGCTTTCAAAGCACTGGAAAGGGACTTAAAGTCGTCCATGGTGCCGTATTGGGGGTCAATGGCAGTGAAGTTGGATATATCGTAGCCAAAATCTTTCTGAGGAGATTCGTAAATTGGTGAAAGCCAAACTGTACCCACGCCCAATTCCTTGTAGTAGTCGATTTTTGACTCGATACCTATTTAAATCATAGGGTATTTTTGGTTTAAATTGGATTTGTAATTAGGTATATTGGTTAGTGGATTTTAAGTAAAGTGTACCTTTAAGATCACCAACACCATCTCCATTGGAGTCCATGAGTGACCTTGGATAAATTTGGTAAATGATATCCTCTTGCCACCATTTTAGGGGCTGAGCGGAAGAACGTTCTGGTAGCTTAATTGCTTCTCCATTTGGTATAAGGAGAAGTCCTAAAATCGACACAAGTCGATATACAGATTTTATTGAAGTCATGATGATGACCAAAAATTCGCAGGTAAATTAGATTGGTTTGGTGCCCAAAATGGGAATGGTTGGGAAATCGAATTGTGACTTATTTATAAAGCGTATTTTCAAGGGGTTAAACCCAAGCCTTGCACAATAAGTTTTGGATTCACAATAAAAAGTATGAGTATGATGTGATAAAAAAATAGGTTAGTCATGAGCATAAGTTTATTTGACAGCTAATTGCAAAATGATTCGTGTAAAAATGAATGATTTTTGTGAGATGAACACGTGATAAGTATTTTAACTAAAATTTATCATGACAAAGGATGCTTATCGAATTGAGTTTTTGAAAATTGAAATTCAAGCAAATGTTGAGCATCATTCCTGGACCTGGTATCATTTTATTAAAAAATTGTTATTGATCTGGAGATAATGTGATGAATTATAACAGGAAAACTGGGTCGTGTTTTTTGATAAAGCTGATAAAAGTTGAAAAGTTCTCAAAAACATGATTTCATGGAATCATCATATTCGATTCGCAATATCGTTTGACAATTTAATTATTTTATAATCTGTATGAGTATGGAACCATGCAAATCCAGATTGTTATGCCATTTTGACACATACATGATTAAATGTCAATAGTAAATATTTAGTATCAGAACAATTTAACGAAACAAGGTCAAATAATTTCTATACACTTGAATGAATCAATTTTGACCTTGTATTTGGTACAACTACTTGTGTGAAAGGATTACAAAACAACTGGAAATATGTACTTACCTACCGGCTTACAAGAATGTAACTGGACATATACGTTTATTTGTCATAACGTCTCTTTCCAATAATAAATATAGTACATGCTAACTACGAAATAACGTCTAGAAAAATGGAATTTTACTATTAACGGATATAAGTATATTACGTTTTGTGAGTCCGGCATTAATTTAACAAGTCGAATACATATTTTGTTGAGAAAATCTTATGCCGTGTCTAACCTTCACTATGTTTTACACACGTTTTTCTGCGATAACAAAATCGGAATGTTTGGGAACTTTCTAATATATTGTTTGAAAAATTAATTTCATAATTGAGCAATTAATTTTACAATTCCTAATTTAAGAATATTGTATGAATTGGGAAGATTTAGATAATATTTTGTTTTTTGCGTAGAATGGAGGTTTCATAATCTTACAGTTTTTCCTTGTTTACTTGTAAAGCGTAACTATTCGTCTTCTTAAAGTTTAACGGATTTACAATTTTTCAGTGGATTTGCAAATTGATGATATCTTTATTACAGATTGCAGAGAAAATTCCATACAAAATAATTATTTCATGGTCCCAGCGCATGTTACATTTTAGTGTCATGAAAATACTTTAATGAATGTATTGCCATATCATTAATAAATTAATAAAAATGCATGGAGATATGACATATATCACCCATACCATCATTCCTAATGTTTTTAAAACTTAAATTGCTACAAATGTTATTAGCCAATCTTTTATTTTGGCTATTTTGAATTTTGAAAAATTACTTGATTTGATCCCATATCAAACTCAAATGATTCTTCCATTCGAGTTCATAAGTGATCTGCTTAATGACAAGATTGACAAGTTAAAGCATTCTTGAAACCCCGAAAGTCGGCTTCGAAAATCGTCTGGTGATGTATTTGATCTACATGGGAATGGGGCCGTGTCATTACGATTGTCATATTTATGACGACTAGTGTGTGTGACGACAAATGATATATACTAGTATTTAAATGTCAACTGTACGCAGTTATCAGCGAAAGAATGTAATGAAACAAGATTAAAAGTGTCCAGACTTTATATTTAATCAATTTGACCTTTTCGGAGTATACTTCAAATGAATATTTATTACGTTTCTTTTTAAATACTAATTAAATAATTAGTTAATCACACTTCTTATTTTCAGTATTTCGAAATATATGTTGCATTTTAACTGTATATCCAGAATAAAAAATAAAATCTATAATAAACAACAACAACAGCAATCTAAACAATAAGCTAAGCTAATTCTAATATGTTAGTATGGTTATGTTTATAACTAAAGCTTATATACATAGCTTGGAATTGAAATGCTTTAGAATTTCGTACATTTCCGTTCTCAATACATCCATTTAGGGAAGACCAAAGAAGGGTCGCAAAGTTTAGGGGAGTCGCAAAGAGGGAAGACCAGAGAAGTAGCAGTGAATCTAATAATCCTTTACCCTTATGTTTTGGATACAAAAATGTAATGAACTATTCTGTAAATTTAACTATGTAATGTTAAATAAAACAAGATGTAAAAAGCATGCACAGGTAGTTGCACATCAAATTTATTACCTGCAGAAAAAGTATGAACCCACCATTTTATGTTTATATTATTTGTTTTGTATCAGACCCCCCAAAGTGAGAAATGTTCTTAGCTTTCTCGGGCTTTCTTTTAACTACAAAGAAGGGTGTAAACGTAGTAATACAATGTAGCAACTGCTCAAATATTGTATTTTTTTATTCGTGTCACTTAAAACTTACGGAAAACAATGTAAGTGTGTGATGCTTTATGTAAAATATTTAGCCTGTGATAGGATTATGAAATTTAAGAATACCTTCATATCTTAAAGTCTGATGGAAAAATACGGACAATGATGCTAAGTACACTAAAAGAAAGCTGGAAAAACGTTATTTCCGCATTTTCAGTTTCGTAGTCATTAGGTAGCATTTCGCACTTTTATCTAAGAATTAATCCAAGAAGAAAATATATACATTGTCATTCAATCGTATTTCTTCCACAAGTAAATTTAAGTGAACTATTTAAGTTTATTTTAAGTTGCTTTAGTTGGCTTTCCTAACAAGATATATTTCGTGCTTCAGCATTCGAACTCGAATTGCCTTCTCTGCAGTTAAAACCACTACAACAATGCCTTACAAAAAAAATACGACGACGTCATCTCCTAGTGGTAGTAGTAGCAGTGAAAAAAATGTACTCCGTAGCTTTAAGATAAGGCCTGCTGGTCAAAGTGTCGCGAAAAACACACTTGTTGAAAATGATAGTTTGAGTTCTTATTCATGGCCAGAGGAGACATCTCGTCCAAATGGAGCAAGGCGACAATCAGGTGACGAAATTTTTTAAATGTCGAAAAAAGATCAAATAAAATATATCATTGCGATTTTACTCTAGTCACTGAAACATTTTTTTGTAATCAGGCATTGTGTCTAGCGGGGCAATGAAAGATGGTAATGACAAGCATGACAAAATGGGAAAGCAGACCTCAGCCAACCCAAAGACTCGGTTTAGGAAAGGCGACACCATCATCGAAATTGACAACGTCCAGGATGCTGTACAACAAGAGGCTTCTTATGTCGAAGCATACATGCAATTTATGTATTGGACATGTGTCAGCCCGTTTAGTCCAAGGAAGAGTTGGAGCAGCAGCGAAAATGCTAAATCTTGGATTGATAGGATGTTGAACTTCTTCCAAAAGGTAATCTGGATCTTTCTCTTTATTTCATCATATATATTTTATACTTTACATCAAGCATGCCTTAGTTGCATATACGTTTCCGAATTCCACTTCCGAGAATTTGAAGATGCGATGTAGTGTAATTAGTTTAATAAACTCCGGTTTGAATAGCAAGATAAGACGGATAGAGCTATATTGTGCATATAAATTAGGGTATTATCATATCATCCAATAACACGTGGATAAGCGTTGTTAAATTTACACCTTAAGTTTAAAAAAATTATGCTTCGATATTTCTGGGCATTCGATGATCGATTCCTTACTAAGCTACTGACTAAAATAAAAGAATTTACCCGAATATAATATTAGTTATATTGCTTATACATATAACAATTTATAATTCTGCATGAAGGTTTAGCACATTGCCAGATGCCTTTTGCTGTCTCATATTACATTACTTGTGAAGTCGACCTTATTATAGTGTTCAAGTGTTTCGTACCAAGTTCTAATTGATAAATGTCATAAAGACTAGGTACCAATATTTACTAGGCCAGCAAACAGCGTACCGGTGTTTGAATATAATCACGATGTTCATGTCCACTTCGATTCAATTGATATATTATTATCACCAACCACCCAAGTTAAATTTTATAATAGCTTTCTTGAATTTAATACGCTTGCATACATTCCATACGTAATAAAAAGGTGGGCTTAACCTGACGTACCTATTGCATGTATTTTTGGTGTATTTACTAGCGATCACAAAATATATTCTAAGTACAATTGGAACAGTTGTCAGTTGGTGAGGGTGAAATGCAACTCAGACAACTAGCACACTGTGCTGTGAACTACTTGAAGTGTGCTGCTATCCAATATACTGCATTTTATAGTAAGTTATTGCTATTAAGTTATCATTAGCGATGATAAGAAGTAAAGCTATATGTTAGGATGATAAATATAGCTGTAGTGACTGGAATTATCTATATATCTTTCATATACGAATTTCTAGACAAATAATAAAATCACACGAATAAATGGAAGGGAGTGGAAGTAACGATCAAGTTTATAAAGTACATCCCAGATATCGCACATTAAATAGTTCTTAATATTTTGTTCGAAATAAACTATTCGTTTTTATAGTTGAAATATTATTCCACATTGGGAACATAGCTTTTATGTGAAGAACAATTGGCTTGTACTAGTCTGCTGAATTGGCCCTGTGAATAAAATGCGATACCGCTAAACTGAATCGATAAACAAGACAACAGAACGTAGGCATAAAATATTACCTTTGCTTTTTACAGATATGCTTTGGGCTCATCACAACTATGTCATTGGCTCAATCATTTTTTGAAATTAAATTCAACTTGCTCTACAATCTTTCCTATGCCAGCCTGGAAAATTTTACTGATATGTGCTTCTACTTAATGAATGGAGCAACAAAGGTGTACTTTGTATACTTACTAGTTCTTCAGCAAAAGCGGTTTCTGAGAATGTTTTCCAGCCTTGCCAAGTTGCGTGCTTCTCCAATGCGAAGACAAACAGAAAACAAAAAAAAGCTCGTGCCCATGAAATATGCTATCATCATTGGGATAGGTTCTCTGGTCGTTTCTTTGGTTCACACAATCTGTGATTCTGGACTGAGTGGTTGGAAACCTGAGAAAGCTTTACTGTATCATTCCAAAATAATGGCAAATGACTTATTCATGTGGAAAACGGATAATCTGGAAGATGAAGCATGGCATTCAGCCATCAAAGATACATATGGAAGGCAAGTGACAGCCACGAGCTTCGTCCTAGGATGTTTAAGAATGATCCTGTTTTTTTGCAGTAACATGCAAATGGATACCGTTACAAATCTCATGCTAACAAATGCAGAGACTCTCAAGGAAGAAATGGGAATCTTGGAGGAAAAGATCAATAAGATAGATAACGACATTGAAAATATTAGTCTTGCCGAATTTTTGGATGCGGACGGACATTGGGCCCATTTTCAACTCATTCGACCTGCTATCAAGGACAACAATACGGCGATGGACGCTCTGATGAAATACAAACATGTCAACAACTTAATGCTTTTTGTTTTCTTTGTTATGAATGCATTCGATGGAAATTTCCCTTTGGCCTATGTAATGCGCTTGTTGTACAATATTGCTGAGACGTCCTACACATATCGAGTTGCAACCCAAGCATCAAGTCTCGTAAGTATAGCATTCTCTGCCTTGATATAAGTTGGCTGGTAAATATCTTTCAGCATTTAAGTTAAGTCATCATGAAGTTTATTTTAACTATGTATCGGGTGAACATTTTTATGATGGTACGCTTTAGAATGAATCGAAAAGAAAATGGGTTGTTCGGCTGGCATGGAAAAGCAGTGACAAATTGTTTCACGAGAAAGTTCCGTTGATTTTGAACGAACTGGAAAAGGAACCGATCGGAATGGGAAAGGGTCAGTTCATGATTGACGAAAGCTTCCTGTACCGCGTACGTTACTTGAATGGCCTTACAAAATTTCGTTATCCGGCATACATAGTTTACTTTTTGCAGTTACGTCTTGTATTTTCTTGTTTATTTTTAGTTTATTGGCTCAGTGGGATCTGTCTTTGTGCTCCAAGCTCAGTCCAGAGAAGGAAGTGACTAAAATTTAGTAAAGGTAAATAGACGCTTACACCAAAAATATATTGATCATTTATTCATATGACATGAAACATTTTTGTCATTTGCTGATGCTGGCAAATGTCTCACAAGTGTATAAACTTTTATATGAATGTACGTATATTTCAGCCTATTCCAACAACATCATTGTATAAATAAGTGGTGGCAGCACAAATGCCAGTATTAAGTGAATTTAGCAAATCACATGTATTATTATAATATCGAATTACCACGAAATGTAAGTGAAATCGACTCTACCTTTAAAACATTTTCATTCCGAAACCCATGCACATTCATTTCTAAATATATGCAATCACATTGAGACAATCAATAAAATAATTTTCACGTATAAACATACATAAGTTGTAAATATCATTGAAGTACTTATAATAACATACGATTAAGATGTATATTCTGTAATTCAAGAAAATATCCATCGTATATTAATGGTTTGGAAGCGCATGCTTCGGGAATCGCACGAGAATTGTATTTTATGTATATATTAGGTAACTAAATGTAATCCCACACATGCTACTAATATACTATGATTTTAATGAATAAACAATCTTGTGATGCCATTATGTTGGGGTAATAAAATATTTTACATCATTAGCATACTAAAACGGATCGATAGCTTATATATTGCTGCTTTTTGATAAAAAGAAGATTAGATGGCTGTTAAAGCATTTATGGACGATATTCGTTTTTTAACTAGTGACATCATATTCATATAGAAGTCATGCAATTTCAGTGCAGTCAAGCTCGTTTTTTAACTTTCATTGGACCTTAGCCGTAAGCCAGACGAACGGAGTTGCATAAGTGCCTTTGAAATCGCTTGACGATATGTTGTACACCAACAATTGACCATAAAATAAATTAGTACTATGAAGACAATACTGTAATTATTTTTACTGCTAATGACGGCTGACGTTCTTATGTGCCTTTGATGAAAGACTGTTCTGATGCAAATAATCATCTGCTAGGAAGAACATTGGTGACAAAAGTTCAAATATTAAACAATTCCTAAGTCGTTTCTCAAAAGGTTGACTAAAGTCAAGACAAAATATGATTTTGGTCAAAGCTATTTATATTGTTTTTGGGATAATGGCGCTCTCAATGATGGTGAGAAAGTTCGTTTACGCCAATATTCCGACCGTTTTGATGTAGCACATATTTAATACTTGTGTTGTCTAATTGTTTGTTTCTTTAAGAGCCCAGTCGAAGCGAAAAAAGGGGGCAAAACGCCTGCTCCGAAGTACCATGCGATAGGAAACTCAAAAGAATAGACGAAGCTGGTGAAGGTCAACAGATTCTTTGAGAGATGACACGGAGGAATATTTCAAACAATTCCTGTATTTTTAAATTAATTGGCAAATCAAAATTCTAAATCTTATCAAATGTTTTAAAATCAAAAGGAGTCGGCAGACAAAAGATTGGCAAATAAAATTCAATTCGCTACTAAACTTTGAAATTTAAAACATCCTTTGGCGACTCCCGTCACACACATTGATTCATTATTTGCTTCAAATCAGATACTATGGAAAAATACACGCATATCCCATATTTCTAAAGCTCTAATATAATATATACTGTAAGGTTGTGGGTTTAGATGGTTTTGTAGTCCCTTCATGGACGCACTTGGTCGGGCATTTACATTACTTCAATACATTTTTCCTATTTACTTCTGCTTTGAAGATAGCTAGAAATATGGATTCTATGCCAAAAAACAAACCAGATTCCAAACATCAAAAGGTCATTCATTTTTTAGTGTAAAATAGCTTATTCGTATTTGGCACAGGTTAAATATTATTCCTTTATAGCCACAGTCCACAATAAGAACATAACATTTATGCTCATTTTACAATTGACTTGTGGTACTAGTTTGCTGAATTCTCCCTGTAAATGATATGCAAAAATGCTGCACTAAAACGAAGAACAAGACAACAGAATTTGAGCACAGGATGTTTACTTTTTTACATAAATATATGCAGTATCATTGGGCTAAGTATTTTTTTGAAATTAAAAGCAACTTTGATCAAGTTTTACCGATATGGACTTTAACATAAAAAATAGAGCAACAACGGTGTACTAAATTGTGAGAATGTTTCCTAGCCTTGCCAAAGTTGCGTGCCTCTGAATGCGAAGTCATACAGCGACCAAAAATTACCTTGTTTCCGTGAAATGTCATTATCATTGGAATTAGTTCTCTAAGTATTTCGGTGTTTCACACAATTTGTATTTGGCTGATTTTATAATTTGGAATTTGTAAGGATGAAACAATTATAATATTAATATTTATATTAAAATACGGTTAAAATGTTAATAATTAAAATTCTGTAATTTCAAAAATATTTCGGTAAATTTTGGAAAAGTATGCATAGAAAAGTAAAAGAAAATTATATTTCATGTATTGGTCAACTGTAATAGCTTACATGTTAAAATACTATGATTTTAATGAAAAAACTATCTTGCTTTTCTCTAGCACCATAATTTTTAATCCTATTCACAAAATAACCTTTTAG
>JAQFZG010004410.1:0-11815 GCA_034695465.1 Entomobrya nicoleti
AAAGAAACGATTTTGTCTTATCTGTACATGTACCGGTTAAATCAAATATTTTACGTATGTTTATAAATCGGCGATTTATAGTGGTCGATACGTTTATACGTACATACGATTTATAGTGGTCAATAAAGAGTGACTTTTGACAAGTTAAACGTTGTCTGACTTTCGTCAGTGTTTTTATTAACTATTCCAAGTTTTAGTAGCTTGTTTCCAAAAGGCATTATTATCATAAAACGGCAGTAGCGACGGAAGAACAATCTTTCTTCAGAAATTCGCTATAGTGAAACTGAAGTACGCCAGCAGTAATACCGCAGCGTTAGCGAGCCGGTGCCACACTAAAACTTTGCTTTTGCATCCCTCTTTTTTTCTCTCCCGGTTTCTTCCATTAAAAAGGAAACGAGAATGTATAAGTGCACATGTAAAAAAATAAGTTGGTTGAGAGCCACTAATCAAAAACTGTTCTGTGCTCCTTTTTCTTATGACTATGACTCTCGAAAAATGCTTTATACTTTACTCACTTCCCGTCGTTTTCTTACTTCCACTTTCCAATTTACTTGGAAAGGCCACAATCATGACTCATATATTTACTATATTGACGGCACTAAAATTCCAAAAGTATGTATATTTTTCAAGTTAGAACAGAGAGAAAGTGTTGTGCTTACGTTTACATAATAAATATATATTTGTGCTGTTCCTTTCCTACTGCATGCTTTTGTAGCATTATAAAATTGCTGAGCTAGAAAGTTACACTTCTGCTGAAAGATACGATGGAACATCTAGCTACATAGGTATGTCTACCTAATATGTGCTGTCGTGCTATTCCGTGTGGTATTACGTCTATATGTCTCACTACGTCTTTCTAAAGTACATAAATGGAATGTATGAGAGAGGCTCATGTGAAAATGTGAAAGCAGGCATTCCCGGCGTATGCAAGAGGCATTTTATCAGATGACATGTGCGGTATAGTAGAATGGTACATTATCGATCCTTCTCGTGTTGGACGTAGCTTTCTCTTCTGGTGGTAAAGGCACATGTATAGATGATTTCCTTGATCATCATCATCATGCTTGACGCTCTCTTTCTCTCGTCTCTTCAAACACTCAGTCAGGCCAGCAGTCCACATGCCTTTGAAGCTTTGCCTTTTTAGAAGTAATGATGTAAAAGCAATACACAAGATTTTTTTCAACAACGAAGGAAACTAGTATTCAAGTACGTACTTACTTAGTTACGTTTAGCAAGTAAGCATAAGATTTTTCACTTGTTTCAAAATATCAAGTCCTCTTTCTCCCAATTTCGTCCTGCGTGTCTATCTATCTAGCCACAATTTCTTGTCTACAATATAATAACACGACATGTAACAGTCAAGTAAAATAAGTGTAAACTCATTTTTTTATAATATTGCCAAAAATAGTAGGAAGAAAGTTAAGGAATATCAATTTAAGTGTATAATACAGTGGAAAAACATAACATACATATCACCCTCATCATGTGTGCAACCGACGACGTCTAGTACTACTGCTGACTGTTGTTCTTACTGATATTATTGGGTACCTAAAAAAACTGAGGAAGACGAAGAGGCAAAAGCGATTTCCCTGCTTATATTACATTACTTCTTTGGACTGATATACATTCGCATTATATTACAAGCAATAAGCCTCCTGGAGCCAAACTAAATGGTCAAAACGACGAGAGGAAAGAGGAAAGACAACTCAACTTAAGCATCGAGCTTTATTATATGGTTACGTTCTAAATAGTACTAGCAGTGCGTTTACTGCTACAACTGCCGCTATTACATTACCTTCTACTGTTATTGTAACTATCGTCATCCCCGTCATCATCGTCGTCATCCCTATCACTAGTGCACACTGTTATCGTCTATTCAAGAACTTTTTTTTTCGTTTTCCCCTTTCCGCAGTATAAAAAAGAGAGTGATTCTTCTTGTCCTCTGATGATGAGAAACATTTCTTTATTCCCTTTTGCTTCTAGAAACTAGTGCAAATAGCCTATATTTCTCTCTCTCTCTCTGCTGCCGATGATAATGGAATAAGAGACGAAGGACTTGTGATGGTGGACGACCTACTGCCTCAGCAAGTTGCATACTTGTGGCGGAAGCAAAAGGAAAAAGCATCTACTTAAAGAAGCATATCATATCGGATTACAACATAAAGAAAACAAAACTTTTTTTTAGGAAGACAAGGAGTAATAGCGGAGAAAAAGAAATGTAGAGAAAAAAGTGTATACACAAATGTATATATATTGCTGTTATAGTCCGTCCGACGCACACAAAAACTCACGTCACACATAAGTACTACTGCTAGCATATATACACCACACACACACGGACCTCAGAGAACATTTTAGAGAGAAAATACCGCATCATCATATACATCCTTACAATACTACACGCTTGACTTACATACAAAACTATTTTTCAACTATTACTCCACTTTAGTTCTTTAGAACTTTGCAATATAAAGAATTTGTAACGAGAAGCATTTTTAGTTGGAACTTGCGAGAAAACATGCACCATCATCGAGTATCCAAACTTGGAATACCCAGTCATAGCCAGAGAGAAATAATAGCTAGTAGTACCGCTCTCCTAGCTTCCTTTACTGATATATGTACTATGTAAGATGAAAAATAATATTTCCTTGCCGTGGGTGTTCTTTCCCTTTTCTCTGACTTGTTTCGCCTTATACTCCTTACAAAAAATGTGAACTTGGGTAGTTGACACTTTCGTTTTTGTGGGAGGCAGAGTAGGAGTGAAAAACTTGTGGCTGCTACACAGGCCGAGACAATACGTGAATGTCACAAAGCAGCAGCACATTTCTGGTGTAGTTTTTCATATTTTTCGTATAATTTTTTGTTCGCGAACGAAGAAGGAGGAACGAATCAAGAAAAGTGGAAGTGACAGCAATTCACCAAGCTTCGTCACCATTTACTGTCAGCTATTAAATAGCAAGCAGCGAGAAGATCGGAGCAGTGCTTGTTTAGAAATAGCTCTTAATACCCAGGTAATAAATAAGAAAAACTCAAGAAACTATTCATTCAAAAGAGACAAGCGAGAGAAAGAGAGAGAAAGCAGGGATTCAAAGAAATAGCAAAAATAATATAACTCTAGGCAAAAAAAAGAAAGTACAAAAAAATCCAGCTTAAATATAGTTTGGATGACAAAAGAGTAAAAGCTAAGAAAAAAGCGTTTAGCCATACATATTTTAGCGCGGGGAAAGCGACAAAACACGTCCTACTTTGCTTGTCCGCAAAACTCAACTCTGCTCTGTTCACTCATACACCAGAGCAAGTACTCAGCTTTTTTTTCTCTTCTTGACTCGCTCTCGCCGCTTCACACGTAGACATCATCACACCACACAAGCAGCGTATGTGATAGAGAAAGATGAAAGAAAGTGGGCTTATCGTCTCCATCATCGCTTTTGTGCTTCAAAGTTATGAAAAGTTTTTTATTTTATTTTGTACACAAGTAGAGAGAAAAAGGGAATAAGATGAACACGAAGAGGAAAAAATAAATAAGCTGGTAGTAAACGATAGTGTGTGCAATAATCAACTCCATATCACGTCATCGTCAGTGAGAATCGTCTCGTCTCATCCGCCTCGCGTATTTGATCCTCTGCAATAATAATAACAACGCTACGCTCGTGAGCAAGGTGCAATCAAAGTTTTTTTTATATAACCTCATTTTTTTATCCTCTATCAACAAAAAATACTGTAACTTGTCATCTTCACTGTCTACAAAATTGTCATCCACATCATCATTCTCGTAGGAAAATAAGATGAAAAAATGAAAATAGATATAAAAAGCCTTTCTATGTTTTATTGTCAGAAAGACGGAACAATTGCTCATCAAAAACATCATCATCATTTTTATTACCGCATGATATGTATAAATAAATTCTAGTCTAGATGTGTTTTCTCTCATAACTAGGCAAACATGATTGCACGTTACTGTTTTTATTACTAGTTTTTGTATCGACGACGGAAAAAAGAGACGAAGACTTTGCACAAGGCAACTTTTTTTCTTGTGATATGACGTTGTATAATGAAAATGAAAGGAGAAAAAAACTGAGGTAGAAAAGAAGAACATTATGAAAACAAAATACTGCGACTGTATTCTCATTAAGCAACAGTAGTCCTTTGAGGAATCATCTTCTTTGCATTGCAACGAATGGAATATATGAAAAAAGTTCCTCTTCTTGTCAAACAAACTGATATGACAGGTCCAACTTGAGCAAAACGTACCAAAAAAGTACCAGAAAACGCAACGGCACCACCATACCATATAGAAGAACTCTGTGCGAGAAGAAGCAGCAGCAGAGTTCCTCCTTCCATTTCTATCAACATACTTGTGTTCAATATTCCATTCATTCCCAGGAACGCTAATCATGTCCGGATTGAGAATGATCCGTGTCTGCATGTTTTCCCTGTGTGTGCTCTCTGCCCCGGAAAGAAAAAGAATGTGCTCTAGACGAGATCCTCTGTGTACCTGAGTTGAGTTCTGATAGCTGCCATCGTCAATAACAGCCTTCAACCCCCTGTGCTATGTCATATATCTATGTTTGTAATGCAGCACGAGATTTCTTTGCTATAGAATAAGTTGATATTGCACAGAATACTAAAACTTACTCCAAATAGTAGTGAGGGATATTGTTCTATGAACATAGCAACGCAACGCAAGTAAGTGTTTTTTAAAGGGGAAAAAAGTAAAAGACGAGGTTAAAATATAGATATAGAGAAATAGTGACATACTTAATTTGGAATATCACCACCACCTCCGCGCCGCGAGCAGCAGCTGCAAAACCTCTGTGGCCGTCGTCTGGTCGCCATAATAAAGCTGGTCATCATTTTCCATCCGTCAGTCTAACGCACAGAGCGGTGGGGCAGGTGTAAGGATATCAACCATAGCCAAGTTTCTGTTCTCACCTCCAGTCTCCATTTTTTAACCATTACTCTGATGGAAAGTCATGGAGAAACCTCTTTCCCCGGACGAGATCAGGAAAAGTCGGATTTGGACTCGGAGGAAATTATTGCAATTTCAAGTGATATTGAGAAGGGAACTGTGTCCACGTTCTACTGTTGCTGCAGCCTCCTCCAACACTGTTACAGCCACGAATCTAGCTCATACTCTTCCTGCCTCCTCCACAATAGCAGCAGACCATCTCTTCTCACCTGCTCCTGTTGCTGGTCATAGTAATAACAATTCTATTTGTGCTGTTCTTGTTTGTGGTGTGAAAAAAAGAGCAAGCTCATTTCTGCTGCTGCTCTTCCAACTCGGATCTCCTTTCTTCCTGTCACCGTTATCATCATCCTCCACACCGATAGTGGTGGATGACTGTGTACACCTACTTTTCTTTCTTCTCCTGTGGAATTTTTCCTCAGTTTCAACATCGTAGTAGAATTTGTGCCATCATCACCAACAACACCAGCGGCTCATGTCTGCCGCTGACAATTTGGGGAATTTATTTGTTGCGTTGCTCGCTGGGATTCCACTGCTTATATTTGTGTTGGTAAGGCCAGCTTGGAATATTCTTGACTTTTTCCCTACATTCCCTTTTCTAAATTGCTACTAAAATATTTACATTCGGGATAACTTCATACACATAAATATTAACACACACAGGCATGCATATATATACACCAAGCATTCACAACAAAAAAAATATCTATAAAAAATAGTTTACTTTTACTCTATGCTAATGTTTTTACGGCATACATAAATATTATAATATACATTATTATATGAATGCTTGGCTTTTAAAATTCCTACATTCTTGCATGGCACATAATGAAATTATAAGTTAGAACAACGTTACAATTACATTAGTCACCAAAAGTACAGTAAATTACAGAGAAAAAACAAGTACACTTTAAAAATGTGCTCTGTTTCTGCCATGCTACATATTATTATAAACACTCATATATAGTATGTGTAAACAGTCTTAATAACAACATACATACACACACTGTCTACCACTTTCTTTTTCATAGTATTTGTTTGGGAAATTGAGCCTAACGTAATTAGTGTCATTCAAGTGAACATGCCGAACATAATTAGATTACTGTAATTTGTGAAAATAGTGTTATTGTACTCCGTGAATATGTTTCCTGTATGGCAGAGAGAACAGAAGTCGTGCTACATTTTTATCTCGCTCACTCGTGACTTCATTTCCTGTACTTGAGTGAGAGTTATTTGGATATATAGCTGTGCATGATGATGTTTATCCGCAAAATCCCAGCGTGACTCCTCTTCTCATCTCTTTGTCTTTTTTTCTCTCTCCATTTTACAGTTTGCTTGCTGTGCTTGCTTAGAAGCATCAATTTCAGCCGCAAGACGAAGCTACAAGCCGCATTTGCCAACACGCGTCAGATTTGCAGATGAAGCTGCTGGCGAGGAAAGTAACAATGAGAATGAGCAAGATGAAGATCATGGTGGAGGGAGCAGCAACGATAACCGACGACAGTCCAGAAATCCTCTTTTGTTTGGAATCACAGCGACTAATAGGTCAACAAATCGCAGTGGTACTAGTCGGTTAGAAGGTTCGGGACTAATGGCTCATAGCTCATATATACAAAGTACGTAAATACGTAGCAGTAGTGAAAATCGTCAAAAAAAATTTGAATGATAAAAAAAAGTAATGTGAAGCTGAAAACAGCAAAATTCTTGATCATAAAAGGGAATATAGTCTATTCCCTCATTCCCTCAATGCGCATGCATATAATATATACAACCCAATAGCATTCATTCACGACTTTTTGGTGGTATCACATTATCATTTTTCGGCTTCAATTATCTTATATTTTTTGTAGTTTTATTCACATATTCATAAATAGGTAAATAATTTTTAAAAAAATAGTTTCTAAAATCATACTTTATGTTTCTGTTACAATACTAGTCAAAAATTACATCTCATCTAGTTACACAGCTATTGCAAAGGTGAAAGTCTAACCCAATAAAACTGCGAAAAAGATAGTAAGATAGAATAGTAGTTATGTAGGTAAACGAAAAACTGGCTAAATCCGCAGCAGTCTTAAAAAGTACTAAACAGAGCATTTTAAGTTTCTTATTTACTTTCATCAATGTTTGTACCGTCCTTTACCAGTTGTGTAATTGGAAGAAATACATAGACAGATAACAGCAATAAAACAGATAAATAAATTCACAAAAGCAGTTTTTACTCCTTTTCGTTTTTGTGTCAAGGAAAACTTGACCATCGGTCACTGGCTACCTGTCACTATATTTTCTTTAATCAACTATCGTCGTCGTCCCATGAGAAATCAATGGTAAACAATGTTTGCATTGAATAGCTCCCAGAAAAACTGTCATTCAGCTGAACTTTGTTAGTCAAACTGATAAACAATAATGATCTAGAATTGTAAGGTAGTACCTATCTCATCGCGTCGCGGTGTTTGAATGAATTGGATTGATATACGAATATGTGTATAAAATTTGCGTGCAAATCGAAGATAAAATATGCATGACTCATAGGTTTGCTGAAGGAACCTACCGATTTTTCCACTCACACACACACACTCTGTGTCAATAATCTTGGTTTTCGCTACAGAACATGCATTCTATATGTGGTCATAATTTTTTTTTCATACATGGTTCATTAATTTTTTTGTTATCGCGGCTATGACAGGATTTCCGAATTACCGTTACTCGACAGTAGCCCAATCATCCGGGAGAACGACTCCACCTCCTGTGCTCAAGTCTCGAACAGAGCTGGGTAGTGGTAGTATCAAGTCACCTTTGATATCACCACTACTAGAAAGCCAAAAACTTCTTGATAAGGAATATCATCATCGGTCCACACCAACCAGGACACCTCCTGTCGGCTCACCTGCTTATCCACCACCACCACCAAAACCAGCAACACTACCAACACCAGCACCTGGGAGGGCAGTGCGGCAAGACATTTCCATCGCTGCGGACACGCAAAAAAGTCAACAAATCAACGAGAAAACCTCTCCTACACATCTTTCCAGCGTTCTTAACTACTGTAAGTTACCTTATGTTATGATTCCATAAAAAAAGACAAAGACTATACAGTTAATAGAAATTCGTGAATATGCTTGCACTATCTACCTCCATACATGCATATTACATTTAAAATGTATATAAAGTATGTGTTCAATACAGATACTTGAATAAACATCACAACAGTGGTGGCGGTGGTGGTGAAAGTAAATACATAGTTAATAATCATAGGCGTACTTACAGCTTTTAACCACACTACTGCAGTTGTTCTAGCAGTGGTAGTGCAAAGTGGCAATGGCTGTACGTGCTATATTTTGATTTTACTTCGATCGATCGATGCCATAATATTCCTTTTGGTAATGTTTTCGTTTTCCCCTTATCATGTTATTAGTTGATGGGAGCAGAAGATCGTCCACATCAACGTCCACTACCTCACCGACGTTTCAAATAGGACCAAAGAGCCCTTTCGATGGATGTAAGCATTCAAGCATGTTTCTAATGTACAAAATATATTTTTTGTATTTTTGAATGCTTGATTGCATGTATCTATTCTCCATTACTATCTATTTACATTGAAATTTTTTATAATGAGATTAGCTCAATATTTATTATCCCAATAAGATGTCTATGCGATCCATACCTTTGAATTTTCAGTGCTGTGTAAAAATGCAGTTTGTAGCACAAAAGAAAAAAAAGTATCTGAAGGAGTTTTTCCTTCTTGCTGATAGTCTGTCTGGCAGAATAGTATCTACGAGTTTGTTTGTAAATAGATCTGAGCTTGCCGCAATACACACATTCAAGCTGCTACTGCATTGTAAACATGTACCTTTTTGCTGTAGGTAGAAATGCCTGTAGTTTTTTTTACTGAAAAACGTTGATATATTCTATACAGGTGGGCCTCATGTGGATCCTCAGCAGCAACGACGCTATAGCACACCAAGCTCACCTACCATGTACGCGTATACAGAGCGACCACAAGGTCCAAGCAATTACTCTTCCATGAGCTACTTACCTGAAGTCAAAACATACCTTCATTTTATGGAAGGTGAGCATAAAATATTAGTATTAAAAGTCAGAGATGCCATATTTTCCCTGCCACCATGAAAATACATTGAGCATGAAAAATTCCGAGTAGGTGAAAGGCTTTCACTTACAATCAGACTGATAAAGTAGACAGATTGTCCATATACCAAGTCATGGTGGAACATTACTAGTAAAAATCGTTTCAAGGGGGAATGTGATAAACTTTTACTTTAACTCGAACTCAAGCAAGATCATACACTTATCAAGATCGTGACAATAATATTTATCGGTGTTTCATTGTTCCTTTGATCTAGATGATTTTTCAAATCGCCAAAGAAGTCACAGTTTTAGCGGCCGTTCAACCCGTAGATCTCCAATTCAAACGGTGCAGCAGCGTGTTCTGAAAACACCAAGCTCATTTAATTTAGAACGAGCAATGATGAGTGACAACGCATCAAAAATTTCCACTCCAAGTAGCTTTGGCAATTCCGTATTTCTTACACCTCCAGGCTCAACCGATCAGGGATCATTTAAGTCTCCAGAATCTGGCACGCCAGAATGGCTTCTCAGTTCAGATGTGCCTCCACCTCGTATAATTCAATTAATAGATGATACAGCAGGCGAAGGAGATTTAATATTTAAGCAACTGTCACGGTCAAGTTCCATCCGTACAGCTTTTCTATAGAAGTATGCATACCTAATAAGTAATTTAGTGTATATTATATTCTAATGCAAGACGTACAGACATACAAAAAATACTATACTAGTAAGCAAAGCAAACTACGATGAAATCTTACTGTAATAAAAATAGAGAGAGAAAGCGATCGTCATTGTTTTCTCGAGACGCAAACGGAAACCAGAACAATCTATCAAACATTTTCCAGGAACTTTTCATTACTTCTTTAACTACCTAATATGTAACTTATATATATGTATGTAACCAGCCTGCGTCCATCAATTAGCCGATAAGAAAGTATATACATTATAAAAAATATATACCTCTGTCCATGGATAAACGTGTACGTACGTATGTGTGTGATGATGTCAACGATATATGTATTATGTATGCATGTTATAAAAAGTAAGAATATATATATACACGGTTTATATGCAAACTTTTAATGAGATGTTTGAATGAAGATTAATTCGTTTTACAATGTAATTAAAATACCTAGAGTAGATTTATACAGTGTATAAACCTCTTATGCCAAATGTTTTCCCTATCCAAGAGAAACTGTAACGGGAATATCATTGATCAAGTGGCAAGTCAATTTATTCTACAAACTTTGTGTAAAGAATACATGCATGCATGTCATGTCATGAGAAATAGAGCACGATCAAATGAAAAGTATTAATTGCACAAGATTTTGCATATACGTAATTCCAAAACTTTTACAACTGAGTACACTACACTCAACTTGTTGCAATCCGGTATCTGAAGTAAAGTGCGAAAACTATGAATAGATTGTGTAGGAAAATTTGAGTAAAACTTTTTAATAATATATTTGTGATCCTAGTGATTAATTGATGAAATTGAAAAATTATACTGATAGCTGAGATAGAAACGTGCATAGAATCGAGCTGTTGTAGGTAGATAATAGGTAAAAAAAAGAAGCTGACGATGGATATTTCCTCGTGGCAATGCAATCGAAACAGAACTTGCTCGAGACAGCACCTTTTTTGTAGCATTCTAATTCTCAAAGTAAAACTTTTGTTTTCAATGATTATGCTTTTGTATACGACTTGTGTAATTCACAGTCTAGAAGTTTGTTTTATGATTCTCTAACACCATTTTGATTTTATTTTCATGCTAAAGTTTTTTTATATGTTTGTATAGCAATTCAAAACTATCACGCTCCACAACGATAAGATAGACGTGGAAAATATGTAGGGAAAATTGATAAAACAATCTTGCATGGGAAAAATTATACAACAGACTACGCGGAGAGCATTTGTGATAACCACTTGTCAGCTATAATATTTCAAATTATGGTACATATTTTATATTGAAATATATATATCGGTGTTTATACATAATTCACAAGAATACGTTTACTAATATATATTCCTCCACGAGTGATACTCAGTGATGAATTATTTTACTTATTCTACTAACAATCAACCCAAAAATAACCACGAAATATTATGCAACTTGTGCAATATTATATATATTATAACTTCTATACAATCATTAACTAATACAAAACTAAAACTGATAAACTTCACGGTATAAAAAAAATATTCGGGCTTTTATTATTAAGTACTTATTTTTTAAATTTATTATTATTATTGATCATGATTACACGATTGGCGATTCAGGTACGATGGTCAAACATGACGCTTACAAAAGTAGTTCGCCGAAAAAATCAAAAAATATCAATTTAACCGTCTAATAAAAATAATTCGATGAATATTTATGTGGAACACGAATTTCCCCTTGTTTTTCAAGGTATTTATAAAAAACGAAAATGTACTATTTAAGCACTTTAAAATTGTTGTTTCGTTTAGTTTCGTAGTAAACAGATAGAGTTGGGTACCTAACAAAAAAGCAAAAGGGAAATGTATTTGAATTGACCGGATATTTGTTTGAGACCTGAGTTGAACCTTGTCGAAGCGCAGAAGATTTAATAAATTGTCGACGACGAATATAAAGTAGGCGATAATTTTGTATGTAAACTATAAAAATGATAAATTATTAATGATTCACGGCAGCCTTGAACTCAACCCAACGGGAAGTTGTCGCAACACATGTATTATGTGCAGAGTATAGGTGTCTTGAAGTGAAACAAAATCTAAGTAAATTTT
>JAQFZG010004411.1:0-11815 GCA_034695465.1 Entomobrya nicoleti
CTTCCATCTTGAGTTAGTGGACCATATTCTTCTTTGTGCACGGATACGCACAATATAGTAATGAGGATAGATATGGTACCAAATACTGAACCAACCTGCAATTTTCACGCAGAGAAATACGGTTGCGAATGTTTCATGAGTTTATAATTTGAAATTTGTAAAACATTGGAAGTTATTTTATGCAGAGTTAATATCCAGTTCTTTATCGTTCATTTTTTTAAAGACGGAACCCTAACTTGTATTATAATATATGTTTTGAGGTGTTTGTCATTTAGTTCCTGTTTATAATTGGGACAAAAAGTCAACAGATCACATGGAGAAAAAACGGGTTTACTTACAATGTCAATAATGGAAATCACAATAGCTGCGTTTCGCAACGGGAACCCACAGCACGGATGCACCATTTTTGTTCCGGGTAGTAATGCAATGAATTATACAAGTAAATTGTCACACAGCACCAAATTAGTGACCAGACCACAAAATGTACACGTTTTACTTTACGCTAAAATCCAGTAAATTTTCTCGTTGAACTCTTAGACTTGTAATGACAAATTGCAACAAAAAAGTATGAATGACCATTTAATCTCTTGTTTTCTGAAACAAATTGTTAATACGAGGAAGGAAGAAAATGTGATTTTAGTGCAAACGTCAATAGACATGTGACGCATACGTGACTGCATAAAAGGATCTCACAGTTAGTTGATTACAAAAGTATCACCGTGTACGGTTGAGCTAACTTTAGTTTATTATTAAAAGCCCCAACACACCACAGATCACTTAACTATATAGGCATGTGATACCTTACTAAAACAGCCTTGCCAATTTTGCGCCTTTGATATAAAGGGGAAAAAACTTTTACTTTTTCATTACCTTAATTTTTGGGCCTTCCTGCTTTGAGGCTTTTAGCTAAAATCTAAATCATATTAATATAACTGAAGATATCTTACTGAACATTAAATAATAAAAACTCTAGCTAGCCCCCAATTTGGCTTCACACACTTACGGATTTGTTTTGCATTGCACGCTTTGATGAGCACACATTTAATATGAATGGTTAATGAAACACAAAAAGTACAGTAAAAAGTTAAAGGCAGATATTTTAGTATGTTGGAGGGAGATTATATAACTAGGAATTAATGCCTGAGTAATTGTCTGATGGTCAGTTTGTCAGGAATTCAGGATGAGAGCAAAATTTAAATAAACTTTAAAAATCGGGTGTAAGAATGCGGCACGATCAGCGATATAGTAATGAAATGTATTACAATGTGGAATTCGTGTGGGAGTGGAGTAGCTCAAATTAATTAGGTCCTTTACATAGGCTATTATTAAGTATAGTGTAATATATATGTATACATGTCTGTATTTATTGCCATAAATATGCGCTAGAAACTATTTAGGTCTACTTTTTATTCAACCTTTTACATTTGCATTTTGATGTTTATATAAGCTTTTCTGATTGATTAAAGATCTAATTTAATGATTCAATTTCGTGGGCCCTTGCTTATTCCGGTTTACCGTGATTAGTGATTAGTATATCAATACGCAGTGTGGGTGGTAGCGCCAAGCAATGCCTATATGGCAATGGCAGCTATATTAGTAAACAGAATTTTTCTGCGATTGTGTTGTTGTTTTCGTCAAAAAAGCGCGTTACGGGATTTTGTTCCTTTCAGCTTGATGTAACAACAAATTTGTTTCATTAACAATAAAAATACAAATTTATATAACGTATTTTTTTCTTTTTATGAGTATTTACGTAAAAAAAAGTTCGTAAAAAACATTGCATAAACTAATCGTGATGTGATGCCCTGTTGAACAAATTTATCTTGACAATACAGTTTTGATACAGTGTTCAGAAATTACAACATAAAAAATGCAGAATTTTAAAACATTTTAGTTCTATATTCAATGCTACATTGGAAATACACATTTTACATGCTTTGCTGCTTCCACTAAATACCACCTCATAATCATATTGCATCACATGTCTCATTATTATTCTGTGAATTGTGATATTCGATGATGCTAAAGATAAGCTAAAGAGCTATCAGCTATGCTATATATACGAATGATGTACATAGATATACATCGACATTTTGTTACTCAGTGTAAAAAATGAAATAAATCTGATGAAGGAAATAAAATATTTTCTCATTTAGGATTATTTTAATATCTTAATTATAGATGATACTTCATTTGTCATGCTGTAAGTAGTAATTGGGTGTTTTAAGAGTATTCGTTAAATTAGCTCATTTTTTCCTTTTAGAAGTAATTAATAGTTACAAACGTCAAACGTTTATCTTTCATTAGGATCTTTAATTTAGGATCAAGTGTTTTAGGAGACACGATACGTGTATTCATAATATGAATAGAGATATAGACTGCAGACGTGCATATAGTATAAAATAAAGAGGCTGTTCAATATATTTAATAGTAACAGCTTTATGCGATTGCCAACGCAAGGACATAAGTACTTTTTAGAATAATATTTAACTCGATATAACCTAAAAATTCTATTAATAACATTTTAATATTTGGAACATGGTTTAAAAATGCAATTTCCTTTTCAGTAATTTAAATCTGTGACGTTTCATTGTAAACTGAAGGTTTCCTAAAGCGTATTAATTTGATTTTGATACACTAGCCCGAGACATTTAACCTGCAAGCCTGCACCAAAACTACTAGTCTGACTGATGGATGGGAAAACAAAGCTGATCACCAGTTGGAGTTGTAGCAATGTCGTTTGTTACCAGTTTAGTAGGAAGCCACTATAACATGCTTTCATTCTGAAATATACATAATCGATTGAAATCATTTCACAATTTAGCCTAGTACCATTATACATTTGGCAATAGTACGGGGTAATTTTTCTCCAAGACGGTTTTGCAGGTTGCAGTCTACAGAAAGATAACTTTAAAATACTATCCTTGGCAAACCTAGTTTTTCAAAATCCTGAGTTTCAGCACAAGTCCACCAAGCTAGCTCGGTATTTTTTATCGATTGTTTATGAAGATTTTTCATAATGAATTAATAGGCATCCACTGTTGAGAAATTCACGGTTGTAATGTTGTGAATGTAAAAATTATATACTAAATATTAAAATAAAGACATTCTAGTTGAATATTGAAGACGTGATTACGTTACGTGATTTGTAAATTTGATTCGTTTATTAAATACACAAAAAAAAACTTCTTGTATGATGATAAATATTGACAAGTATTCAATAGTAAAATCCTACATAAAAATAAAACGTGCTGGGATGTTTTAAAAAAACAATTTTTATTTATTAATGACAGTTTTTACCTGAAATAGAAGCGCTATGTATTATTGGAATCTCTGAAAACAACTCTTGTAAGATGGCTTACGACGTTCTTTTGAATTTGCATCTTCCAAAGCAGAAACGCGAAAATAGCAATGGATATTATCACCAAAATTGGAATAACAACGGCAAATGCAGTACTCCAAGATGTATGCCTTGTATCTAGTTGTAAAATACAAAGTACATGGTTATATTATGAAATGAATCATGAATTTCGTTCGACGTTTTGTTCTTAGTCAGATGCAGACGACGCACTTCCGTGCTTATTTGAAAACAAATTAAATAATGCTTAGAAATAAATCATGTTACTAGATTTTCCAATATTATTTACATACCTTCCACGAAAATTCGAAACATTTTCCTTGCTTGTCCAACTTCATTTTGAGCAATACACTTGTAGACACCATGAGTTTGGTAAGATACAGTTTTGAAGAGAAGTACGGATGTTCCGTTTGAATTCCATATCACCATGTTTCTAGGAACTTCCTTTATTGGGAACAAAGAGTAGTCGTGTTTAGAATTGATGTGATCGAATTTCTGTTTTTATGTGATTTACCTACTTTGTCATCCCGCGTCCATTTTATCTTTGGTGTGGGCTCGGCACTTGAGACGCACTCTAATATTTTCTCAGTTTCATTCAAGGAGAACGTGTGCTCTTCAATAGTTTGTCCAACTATACTAGGACTTCGAGATGCTTTTCATAATAAAAAGCATATTACATTTCTTTTCAATTTAATACTCATATTTTCATTCATTCAATTTCGTTTGAAGTTTTCGAAGGGTTGTTACATAGTTATTTATGATGATAAAAGTGATATTATACGTAACGTAATTTGTATGATTTCTACCTTTGATATTCAGAGTCAGACTTTTTGACACCCATTCCGTCGAGTTCCAAACAGGAGCAAAACAAATCAACTCCGCCATTGCGGAGTTCAATCTCATATAAGTGGACCGGATGCCATGAAGACGTGTATCCGTGTCAGTTGATAATATGGCTTCGGGGAATCATGAAAACAAACGACACAGTAACAACCATAAAACAAAGAGCATTATATGTCATTTTCATGTTCTTCAAAATTACGTATATATTGCGTACTATATGGTACAATGGTTTTAGCTTACAATCAAAATAGGAAACGGATCCATTGTGCCATTTTATTCCCCATTTAATTCCATCCGAAAAGTAAGAATGAAGTGTTTGACAGGTTGCTGTTACTAACTGTCTATTGTAGTAGGGAGCCAATGAATGAATTGCCAAATGAACCATGTTTTTCGGCTCAAGATCTCTCCAGTCAAAAACTGAAACAATAAATTGGTGAAGTGGTATTTCTCATTTAAAATGATGATACACTGAATTCGCAGTGATCCTTTGACATTCTGTACACAAAATACCTCGACCTTGTCTTTAATCATGTCTACGTCGTATTTCTACCAGCTAGTTATGATTATCTTTATACCTGCTTTCAAATATTCCTGGTCAGGTGTCCAAAACTCGGTGTATACGTAAGTGAAAACGTCAATTTCATTTCCTTTACATCTTACCAACCCAAAATCTCTAGGATATATCCTCTCAGCAATACAGCTTCCGTTTCCCGATCTTTTTCCGTTGCTTCCTGACTTTTAAGAATGAAGAAACAGTGGAGCAAGGTAAGTATAATATTTTATTTTAGGTTGCCGATTGGCTTAAGTAAAACTGAAAATGTGCAATGATGAAATGAGATAATTCATTTATCGACGGAAATGCTTCAAGTAGCCTCACCAAATATTGAATTCCAGATTCATACATTTGACATATACTGGGGTTTGAGCAAAACAGAGTATGCAATCTTGTTGGTTTCCCACCAGGTTTCCCACAACAAACCAGTTCCTCTGTTTTTTCATCGAAATAGAAACGTGTTCCAGGTGAAAGTTGTCTGTGCAAGCAATCTTCCCCTTCACATAGAGCTTATTTGTATTCCCACAAAAATGCCAGAGGTTAAACTATTACCCAAATAATAAATGAAATGGATAATGCACATTTGTAATGACATCACCTTCAGTTGAGGACCCCTTCTTTACAAGTACCTCCATGATCCCACCATCATCCTCGTCCTCAGCGGAAGCGCAACGATATCTGCCAATGACGTCGGATATATTTCTATAAGTCAATTCAAACCCTCTTTGTGGATCAAAATGAGCGAGGACACTGGAAGGAATCGCTTTGAACTCCTGGTATAGTAGAAGAAAGCATTGAGATGAGTATTATGCTGTGTATATTAAAATAATTCAATGGGGGAATATATGAATTTTCGCTTCATTGATGTTAATCAAAACGAATTATCATTCATATTCTCCTGTGAAATGCATGCCAGTAGCATGCAATGACTCATCATATTCTTACCCCTTCTAAATCCTTGAAAAGGTTTACCAAAGTACTTGGATGAGACACGTAACATGGAAGTGTAATAGATCCGCTGGTGCTAGCATGTGAGTCCGATTCAATTTCCAAAACTTTACCGGAGAGTACCAAAGAAGGAGATGAGCTTCCTACAAACAATGATATAATACAGATACACTTTTTGATTACTTATTGCCTCACCTCAGATTTCATGCTTTTAGTAACTTTTCCAAAGTTTTTTTTATATAACTATTGCAAAAATATTAGTCTCTTCAGTTCTAAATTAAAAATGTCGTTATAAGACTGTAAATAGAATTGAATACTTTTATAAGTTAACCTTCCCAAAATAAAAAAAGATGATTGGAGGCGTGAGCGCTCCGAGTGGTACTTCGACACGTGTAGTTTCCAGTAGCTCTGTTAGATAGGGTGGCGATTTCTAATGATGCAATAAATATATCGTTTGATGGGTTCGTCACGCTGCTTGAACGTCGAAATGTTTTCATTTGAATTCCATTCAAGTCCTCAATGACGTACTGCAATGCAACCACATGACAAAAAATAATTACTTAAACGAGTAAATATGCAAGTTACACTATGTACATGAAAACCCCATGTAGTATTTTAAAGATGAGTTGGCCATGAGAAAATTCTTTGAATAAAAAATTACACTACGTACTTTTGAGTTATGGAAGACCCATTCCACTGGGTATTGAGCCTTGCATTCGATGGATATCGCTGCAACGTGCTGCGAAATTACGTACTCGTGACTTCCAAACCCTGAAATTTGTATTGCATCCGTGTCAATCTTCTTGTTCCATTCTAAGTTCATTACTAGCTCATCATCATCCCAATCCATGTAGTCTCTATCAGCATCCGATACCCATTTGGCCACACGAATTTCGGGGACCATTGAAAAAGCATTTTGTCTTAACCCAAGGGATAACCCTTTAAGTTCGATTACTTCAACCCTACCCACTAAAATTAAACTTACTACAAAAATTCGTATACGTAAAAACATGTTATCGTTTGTTGTGTAGCTTGTAAGGTGTGTATATATTAAAATACCAACTCAAACCTTAAACCCAACTAAAACAATGTTCATTCAATGCGTATTGTAAACATTCTTTGTCTTCTCAAAGAAGATTTCTTTTAGCCTTGCCTTTCAGAATTCTAAACTAGCTAGACGAAAACTAAATTATGTACAAAAAAGTAAGGGAAAACAAAGTAAAGTTATTGATCACAGCTAAACTTTTAATGTACTATACATATATCAAGAGCAGATGCAACACGCATCTTCAAACAATTAGTTTGTAATTAGCCTGGAGCTTTCCCCAAGATACAAAATGCATACGATAGAAATATTCTCGATATTTTCGAACTTTTTAGTAGACCATTATATGTATATATATATAAATTTGATCTCGTTAGTTTTACAAAAAATAATTGTCTGTCGTACGCTGTACGACTACAAGTAAATATTTATTTTATTACAACTCTTGAAATAAAGTAAAAGTTATACTGAACTATTACATCACTATATCGTATCCTGTAGTTTATTGAAATCAATAGTACACCAACCAGGGACCATGTGCTATTTTACATGAGGCTACACTTTTACTTCAAAAGTTTAACTTCAACCTTAAAGTAATATAATATTGCTTCAAGGTCTATATCATCGAACTGGGGAAAGAACTTTCTTGTCACTAATGTTGTTTGAAAGGTTTTTTTCAGACAATAGACGCATAACTTTACAATATGACTGCATAACAAATTATTTGCCAATATTGGTCGTTCGTCCGCTTGCTGATCGACAGTATTATTTACTTTTTACTTTTACAAATCGTGTCAAATTAACATTTTTACAAACTGTGGGATTGCACCCAGCTGGACAGTAATAAGGAAACTGCCCCAGGAAAAATGCAGATGAAGAGAAAAGGCATACAAAGATAAATATTAATAATACGATATCGATATTGATTAACTTTCCCTGTTTAATAGTTGTTTTCACTTAACATATAGCGATCCTTACCTTTGGCATAACCACAGGGTATTTTGATTGAAGTTGATTGAATATTTAAACATAACTGGAAAATTAAATACGGCTATGTTGAGAAAGATAAATAGACGAAAAGCAGTAATTTTATGGTTGAACAAAAGTAGATCTACGTGTAAAACCTCTTTGGTAGTTTTGTTTTAAGTATGCTTTCATTATGCGCAGTCATGATGCATCACTGGCCTCATGAACAGAGATGCCAGTCAAGTTTCTCATTTTCCATCAACATCAAAGATCTGTGGTGACGCATTCAAACCATCGATAATTTAACATTTCACCTTCCATAAATATGAGAAACGAGATCTAGTAAATTCTAAGGAAAGTTGAAAGAGGATTTAACATATTTTAAATTGTAGTTTATGTTGGCATTAGTCGCATTGTAGTCAATCGGGATACGTTAAAGTGAAATCGTATTACGGATGACTTTGATGTCACACATATGAAGGGAAAAGAAATGATTGTTAACAAAGCTTGTATATGTACCTGTATTGAAATTGAAAATTAAGATAGAGTTTGGCAAATAAAACGGATGGATGATGATGATTATTAAGTAAATGGCAGAATTTTCATTCGCAAAAGATGCTAGAAGTTTTGGCAATGAATTACAAGGTTTCCAGCTTATGTAATAACCTTGATGTCCAATAAATTAGAATGAGCCATGTTAGGTACTGCGTGTTTAATGTTGAATGTACCTTCAAATTTATCAAATATCGATCGTATAGTCATTTCTACAGAAGATCTGTTTCTTCGAATCAAGTAAATAAAAAGTTTTTAAATTAAACTTTCAATAAGATGAGTATCAATTATGGCAATCCGTTAAAAGAAGAAAACTATCCAACATGATCGTGAAATTTACTACACTGTAATAAGATTTAATAACTTTTAGTTAGTTTTACCAAGAAATAAGACTTCATTAAAAGAAACTGTATTAGAAAAATTACCAAATATCAAGTAGCTTCAAATTCATTGTTAGCATTTTACTAACAGTTTCATACAACTTTATCAGTCCAGTAGGTGAAAATTACGTACACTTAAGCTAAAAGTTCCCATGAAATTTGAAAGTGACAACTATTAAATAGCAGCAACGTCACGACAAAGTCTTATTCCCTTCTTGTGAAATTACTTAAATTACTTCTAGAAACCGTAAACAAAGTTTTGAATCTTAAAACTAGTTTGCGAAAGTTACAAAATATGATATATATGGTATCTAAATGCGTGCTGTTGATGATACCCAAATCCAAAACCCATGCTGGTACAGCAACTTGCAAGCTTTAAAAATTAACATCATATAAACGATTCGTTCGTTTTGCTGTGCGTATTCTGAAAAAGAATGGTTCATAATGATGGCTGAACAATCAAATTACCAATTACCGACACATTAAAAGATTTTATTATTTTCATTAAATTGCTTATTACTCCCTTAAACATTAACCTTCATAAAATCAACTAGCATGTGTGCGTATGGCTATGACTATGGCATAAATAAATATTCAAATTAATTGCACTGTAAAGTTATCTCAAAATATGAATACGCATGTACGCATTTTACGCGCGGATTGACCTATTACAATCGACCTTTAAACAGTTTACCGTGCCGTGTCATTTAAGACACACTTACGAATGAAATCTCGTATTACTCACAATATATTATTAGTATTACAATAGGTTTTGTATTATTTTTTGTTAAAGTTATCATCAGATAAATCACATCACAATTGTAAACATTGCCAAAAATTGGCAACAGCCAAGTTCAACTTGACGTAGATGCCTTTATTTTGCCATATAAAACAAAATACATATTACATTACAAATATCTTCTGTTTAGTGCGTAAAATTTTTGTTAGCAATTTTGATGACTATGAACTTTCCATAAAGGCATGACTGAGCTCTTCATAGGGACTTAATGGATGATGACCGTCCTGCGTAGAGATGACCTGCTGCTTGACTCTGACTCATGTAACAAAACATTTGTAAATATATTAGGAAATGTTAATAAAGATAAATTCCGCAGTACACAAACGATTATTGAGAAAACTTTGTGGTATCTGCTTTTTTATGACGATGACAGAGATTCATTCAATACTTTTGCTTTAAATGAGCTTATCAAACTATCGTTGTTATTTATGGACTGTTACGTCAACTAACCTTATATTTGGAATTATGTACATATTCACTACATTTGTGCCAAGATTGATCTTTTAAAATAAGTTAGGATGGTATTCAATATTACGAGTTAGTAATGATATTTTATTACCCAACAAATAATCTACAGACAGACACGTTTTTACTTATTTCATTTAAATCCTAGTAAGCAAAAGAATGAATAACTTTATAGGTACCAAGCAAAATATTACTTTCCCTTTACTACAAAAACACTATCGACTATGATTGATAAATTTTGTTCCCACTTCAAAAAATTTAGTTTTATTCATTGAGATTACATCGTACATTTTATTTGCGCAATTTTTGATTTTTACAAACCATTAAAATAATCTAGTATGTAGTAAGAAATGGATAAGGATTAAACGGGATTACTGTTCGAAATATGTATCGATTGTAATGATAACTAAAACTGCTTTTTACTCTATAAATATTTATTAATGAATTAAATTACGAAATAATACGACAGGCGTACACGTGTATACTATACTGTCTCACTGTCTGTCATGCACCCAAAGTAAGTTTGCATGATTTTCTTGCTTTGAATCTATATGACATATGACTTATATACATATGTAACACGAAAACAACTATTATCACGCAATCGGCTATCTCACATTACTTATTTTTATTTAGTACGGAATATATCTTATAACAACTTAATTAAATATCGGAAATGGGATGATAAAACAAAAGTAAAAAAGAACACACGCAAAGTAAAATTGTGTTGATTTTGATAAATGAAATCATTTAATATAGTATTACTCTGATTTTGAACGGCTTTACACAAAAAATACAAGTTATTTGTCTCATCTTTATTATCAACATCCTCTTTTGTCTTCCTTGTCACCTAATCGTATTTATCATTTTAACTTAACTAGCATTTTTAGTGCATCCACTTATATTACTAGTACATATATAAATTGGCAGACAGAAAAAGTTAACGATTTACACGTACAAAAATATTCATTTACATTTCATGCAATGAAATACTTTTTTTAATAACAAAAAAATAATTGACAGTATTTGTAAAGATCTAGTGCACATGAATCTGTATTTTTAAATTAACTATAATTTATATGATTTTCCATATTTTTTCACACTGAAAAATAATCCCCATCAATATCAATGATCGTAAGCCTTACGATTTCAGCATTATTCTACCAAGTAATTTCATGAAATTCTTTTTATTTACACGTATCCTTATGAAATTTTAAAATCTATTGGAAAAACCAAGTTCAGCCATCCATTTAGATTCGCTATTTGAATGTACGTACGTAGGTACTTTTTGAAGAGACTAAACAGTAGAAGAAATGTTTTAGTATTCCTTTTAACGATCAAGTAATCATTAAAATTGTTATGATTATTATTAGAGTGCTCATATTACATCACAGAAGAAACATCTGGCATTGCTTGTTTTTTATTATCAACTTTTCATTTCGAAATCAACATGTTGATGCGTGCATATTTGAAGTAATTTATCTATTTATTTTGAAAAATGTACACACTTTATTTAACTAGCGAAAGGATGTATTATAATCCGAATAGTAGTTGTAACACAGTTTGTTTTATTCTTTTACGTTTCGTTTGCCAATTATAAGCTGATATGCTATTAAACAGGTGTGGTACGACGAAATAGCAAAAGCAACGTCTACTAATAGAAAATGATGAAGTAATGTAATAGTTTTTTCTTTTTTTTAATTTTAAGAAAATTGCATTTTAAAGTATTCATTAATGCACTCATATAGCCAAAAAAAAATCATTTCCAACTTAGCCATAACATAGAAGGAAATTACCGGCACAAATAGAGCTGCATTTGTTGCATAAAAATTACAAGAACTTCGTTTACTTGAAAGTGACTACTAAATCATAACTGCATCTACTTTGTGGCTATATGAATTATTCT
>JAQFZG010004412.1:0-11815 GCA_034695465.1 Entomobrya nicoleti
TGCTATGAACACGACCATTGTAATGATAGAAGTAATATATCATCTACCCATGCAGTAGTACCAATATGTAACAGTTTACATTCATAATATATACCATTCATATATTGGATACAATATGTTTTCCGAATTGGAGAAAAATGCACGAATGATTTAAAATGTGCATACATTTGAATTAAATATTAGATCAGATTGTAATCCGGCAAATCCTACAGATTTATTTGGAAATAATAGTTACTTATTTTATACTAATCAATCGTTTCGATTCTTTGTAATATTTATAGGGCCCGGGCAACAACGGGCAGCCGTTTTACCCTCCTGGACATACTGGTTATCCTAACGCCCAATATACACCAATGCAAGCTGGCGGGGTGCCTTCTGGAGTGCCATCATCGCATCCCAGTAAATACGAAATGTTTATTTCTAAACGTACATGGGAAATCTGTAATGATGCAAAAGAATTATGAATTATTTTTACAATTACAGGCCTGTCTGGAGGGGCTCAAAACTCAGGGATGGGTCCCAACTCATACGTGGGGCCTTTGCCTGTCCATGCGCAGCGTGATGAGCGGGTCCAACGGCAGTACGTCAAGCTTCGTAAGAAGTTTGAGCAAAAGCAACAGTCTAGAGATGTAGGGTCGTATAACTCCCCGTACAACCAAAATGGACCCATTAGAAAAGGTGACGTCTTTTCCTTTTAAGTAAAACCGAAAAAAGTACTTTTTGTGTTACAGTTTATGTTGAATATCTTGTAGATACAAGCTACGTCAACACGAATCGCAGAAATATAAATAATGGAACGGCCAAGCCTACAACCAATGGGGGAGTAGAGGAGGAAGGAAGTGTTGGGAGCACCGGAAGTGTAACTTCCACTGGTACGCAGGACGAAGAGGAGGAAAACAGAATGCTTGCACAGACTGAAATGCTATCTACGCTAAGCCCTCCGAAGGTAATGTGATATGTATATGCAATTTTGCAATTAATTAGTGCAATTAGTTTTTTATTCAAGAGATTGGAATAACATTTTAAATTGATAATTTGTATTCCAGGTTTCTGAAGTGACTTCTCGAAGTGCCTTTGTTAAATGGAATCATCCTGATAGGTTTACGGAGACAGGAGAAAACAAATACCCAGATATTGATGTTTCTGATAGTGACTTCCGGTATGAAGTTTTTATCAGTGACAAAAGCCGTGAAAATCGTTTCAAATCGATTTTCACAGGATCGGTGACCTCATGCAGGTATGTTCATTCAAAAACAAATTTCATCTCGTTAAAGACAGTACATTTGACTTCATAAAACAATGTTTAAATATCGTGATATGTAGAGTCAAAGACTTGAAGCCTGGTACTACGTATGCTATTCAATACTGTGCAATGATTGGTGACGCCAAGGGTCAACCATCAACTCCAACTAGTTTCAACACGCTTCCTGCAGAACCAGAGCCACCACAGAGTCCAAAGGCAGTCTCAAGAACTCGCTCTACGATACAGGTAGGGTTTTGGGAGCTGAGATAACTCGTTCTTAGTAAATCAGTTAAGCAAAGATATATCCTAATCAAGGTAATAATTATTTTTTTGCAATGCCTAGCTAAAATGGATTCCCCCGGTAAACGACAATGGGTCGAAAATTACTCACTACGTTGTAGAGTTTGACGATGGTAAAGGTGGAGGTCACTTTATTGAGTGCTACCACGGGAAAAATAAGCAATGCACTGTGTCCAAGCTCCAGCCAGCATACTCTTATCAATTCCGCGTTGCGGCTGTGAATCAATGCGGCCAAAGGTGAATTTATAAAACGAAATCATTTCACAGCATTGTTTGTTGTATGCATTTTCTGCTGTTATTTAACTAAGATCATTTTTCTTCTCATTTTAGTCGATTCACCCCGGTCATCACTATAATGACTGCTGGAAGTCCTCCATCGCAGCCGTTGCCACCTACCTTAGCTGAAGCAGGGGTTAAATACCTGAGACTTGAGTGGGTCAGTCGAGCATCGGATGACGATTATACGCTACAAATGGAGGATCCATCTACTGGTCACGGATTTCTTTCAGTTTACAGTGGAAGTAATTCTCAGTACCTTAGCATTGGTCTGAAGCGGAATACCAAGTACAAGTTTAGGGTAAGTTCAAATTAAAAAAAACATCAGAGTGTGTAAAGTTAAATCGTTTTGTGTATAATTGTATTGCATATCTTATTTTTATGAACAGTTAAAGGCTCAAAACGAGGAAGGGCATTCCAAATGGTCCGAGGAGGTGCTGCTTTGTACTCTTCCAGACCGACCAGGTCCACCACACAAGCCAACTTTGAAAGGCCGTGTGCATGCCTATGGCTTTAAGGTTAAGTGGGATCCCCCATCCGACAATGGTGGTTTACCTTTAGCTGATTTTGCCTTACAAATTGATAAGGGCAATGGATTTGAAGAGATTTTCCGTGGCCCCGAAACCGAATATAACGTCGACAGATTATCTCCTGGTCAATCATATGCTTTAAGAGTGATAGCAAGTGGACCCGGTGGTGAAAGCGATCCGAGTGAACCTTGTGTGATTACTACTGAGCCAGTTTGCCCTGGAAAATGTCACATTCCACGCATTGTTGGAAAGCCTAAATCCAACTCCGTCCATCTTAAGTGGAGTAAGTTTAATAATCGCAGGCATCTTAAACAATAAATATGGGAAAAATATTAAATGAAACCTGGTCTTATTTTAGGCCATCCAGACTGGGATGGAGGATCACCAATCAATCAATATGAAGTTGGCTGCACAACCCCTGATAACCAGACACAAGAGGCGTATCGTGGAAAAGAGACTGACTGTTTTGTGAATCGTTTACTTCCTGGTAGGGCTTACCTATTCCAAGTCCGAGCTTACAATCGAATTGGAGCAGGTCCATGGTCTGATCCCCTTGAAGTCATTAGTGGAGCTGGTTCCCCAGACGCACCTATGACACCAAAAGTGACTACCAAGACTGCACATGTTGCTCTAGTCTCATGGACAGAGCCACTTAACAACGGCTCTGCTGTGACAGAGTATCGAGTTCAACTTGCTACACCTTCCACAAGCATATCCTCAGAAGAGCATGAGCATCGGACAGAGGAAGTTAGGTCCTCGGAAGCCGAAGTACAGTCTATTTCCAGTTTTAATCTAGTATACACAGGTCCTTCTACATCGTGTGAGGTGAAAGGGCTACAACCTGCTGGAGTTCAGCTCTTCCGAGTTCAGGCCATAAATAGTGCTGGTACCAGTGAATGGTCTCCTGTCGCCACGCACCAAATGCCACCATCTTCACCCAATGCCGTTGGGAGTGTTGTCGCTGAATCAAAATCTGATTCAATCAACCTGAGCTGGAAAGCCCCCTCGTCTAATGGTGCACCAATTACTCACTATAACGTGATAGTCGGAGAAACGATTCATACAGTATCTGCCGAATCATTTGTTTTGGACAACCTGATGCCCGACACTCATTTGAAGTAAGCTTTTGCAACAATGAGCCGAATTTTCCTCTCGGCATAAAGGATCCCTATGTTAATGTCAATTTTTTTGTAGAATTCGTATTCAAGCGGTGAATAATGTCGGACCTGGGGCGCTGTCGTCAACAGTGAAAGCTGCGACTAAACCGCTCCCACCTCCAGCCCCAAAGCTTGAGTGTACCTCTGTTGCCCATTTCTGGATGAAATTAAAGTGGAATGAAACTGCGTCAAAGAATGTTGAATATCTTGTTCAGATGATCAATCCCTATAAAGACGAGTACGTTAAAATTATAATAAAGTAAGCTAGGATTTTACAAATATGAACATCAAATATACTATTTTTTCTTTAACATTGCAGATTTGAAGTCGTATATCGAGGAACAAGCACAAGTACTAAAGTTACCCGCCTGACTGAAGACACAGAGTACCGGTTTAGGATATGTGCTATCAATGGCGCTGGTCAGGGTACTTTCTCTGACTTGTACAAGTTTAACACTTCCAAATCTCCTCCTCCACAAGTTAAAGGTAAGCTTTTATTGATAATCATTATTTGTTTGTATAGTTCAGAATTGGATAAAAAATGTTTTCTATTAATTTGTAAAGGTGTCAAGACAGAGTTCATCAAAACCGCTGGCGTATTCAATATTGAATGGTTTGAAGTTCAGTGTAACGACAGTTTGGAGTACCAAGTGCAAGTTTGCAAACGCCGGGATCAAGAATATGCGACGGTATGGCATATTGATATCATAAATTAATTTTTTAAACTGAATATTTTGCATGGTAATATGGCATGTTTCACTTTTTAATGCAGATTTATCGCGGTGACAAGAAAAGCATGGAATTAAACCCACAGGACCTCGATATGGGGGCAGATTATATGTGCCGTGTTTGTGCGATTAGAGTTTGTGATGATCGTACTCAACTCATTGGACCATACTCTGTCCCTTTCACTTTCCACATACCAGCTTCTATTTCTGATGATTTCATCTCCTCAAAAAATCATTCCTCGAATTCTTCCAAATCTCTTTCGACGACAGCTCAAGTCAAATCTACGTTTTTCCAGGTAAATATTAAATTAATCTGTAAACATGGGTAATTCGAGACTACCGTTTTATTGTCCTCGTTTATGTAACTGTTTAAACTATTTTCTCCTATTTCAGATTCTGGAAGAGAAAATGGCGGAAATTAGCTATGAAAGCCGTGTCGGAATCCTCGCAGTATTTGCGTTAATCATTCTTGCCTTCGTGATTTCCTTAATTACGCATCATGTGGTTTCGTAGTCGCTTGTCTATTTTGCGTTTTCGAAAATAAGAAACGTATCGTGCGATAATTCATCGGGTAATGAAAACTACACTTAAAATCTGTATTCCGTTTTTACGAGACAACTCATTTTAGGCTGTCCAGTTACTAAGTATAATATAACTATTAATGACAAAATATAAAACACGGTGGTACTGTACTGAAGAGGTCCGCATTATACAAAAACTCTACATAAATATCACGGAATAGTTTATCTTTTAGCGGCATTGTTGTCATCATTGCAGATCCCAACGTATTTACAAAAAAAAAAAAATAATTGAATTACAAAAGAAGTGCACCTTGTGAGCGGTGTGATATTTTTAACGAAAAGAGTGTATACTTTCCTCTGCTATTCGTTCAACATAAGCAAGCTAATGTGTTAAGTCGATGCAATCTATTAACGTTACATTATTATTACTACAACTTGTTCTTATACATCTATACCTGCCCATGCGCATATGTATATCATATTATAGAAGCTCTCTTTTTAATTTAAATTCTCGCCAGCAGCTAAACTTAGAAAAGTTTTTATTCAGATAAATGTTTTGCCCTTGTTAAAATAATGCTTTCGCTGGCTACGCAAATTCATTTTGGTTGAATTAAACAGTATAGAGTTCGCCAGCCATTTTCATCTTGGCCTAAAGAACGTACTACTGGCGCCTTGATTTACGGATAGCCTTACCATAGTTCCATTCAAACCTTGAAAAGTGTAGCCGAAGAAATGAGATTTAAAGAGATTATACCGCATAATTGTTCCTTGGAAAACGTACAAAGTAAATCTGTTTTGAAATTGCACTCGGAAAACGTTTCTATTTTTTCCCCAAAGCTAAGTTACTATGGCCAGCAAAAGCGTTATTTTAGCCTGCACAAAAATTTCCTGCCATTTTTATAATTTTAGTTTCTATAGTAAATTATCAAGTTTTGTTGGATCTTGAATTTATAATAGTATACTCACGTAATATGAAATAAACGATGCAATATTTTCAGCGGTTAGGAAAGTTATATTCGCACAAATCCGTTTAATATGTAGATATATTCCAAAATAAAAAAATACATTTAACGCATCATAGTTTCTTGTGCTGAATAGCAATATTTTTTATGCATTCTGTGTATATTTTGTGAATGAGTTTGAACGAGAGAGCCTCAAAAATTTAGCATTCATTTTAAATTTATTTCTAAAAAACCTAAATTATAACGGATGGCCGTCATTGTGATAATGTTTCCAAATGATTAAGTAAAAAGTAATAATATTATTAGCTAAAATTTGTGACGCACTGTAATAAGGAATACAGATACAGAGACAAGTGCATATAAGTTGAAAGGCTGAAATTGTTCAGATAAAAAATATTGTATTCCGTATTGTTTTCTACATAGTTTTGTCATTAGAGCTTTAAAGCGCTTAAATTAGTGAAAAAATAGTAATATATATATTTCAATATAAAAAAAATCAACATTTGCAATGCATCTATTTCGTCTACCATACATAGTATTTTATAAGTGAGAAAGCATTATGGTGACACAAATATTATGTATAGATTTGTGTAAAAAAAAACTTGCATTTTTATCCGATAAAATTTGCAAGTTATCTCTGTGATGGCAATCAAAAACTAAAAGTTGCTAGCACGCCTGCTTGGTTTATGCCAAAATATTATGTAGCTTTGATGTTTCATTTGTCATTTGATGTGTGCTGCCAACAATTTTTTTCCGTAACTTTGTTCACCATATAATTTTGCAATATTAATATTTTTAATTAATCTTTTCTAGTAAGTTCTTTTGGCTTAATGGTGCTACCACAATACATTAATTGGTATTTGATAATTTGATAAAAATATTGAAAACTGAACAGATGTCTCTTTAATCGCTAGAAAACAATCATTGCAACAATCTAGAAAAAAAAACAATAAAATTAGTTTTGATTAATTTTTCATCATGAAATATATAAATAGGCAAAAGGACCCTCGGTTATTTTACCTTAAAAAATTAACACTTCAAAAAATATAATTCACAAACACTATTTTTTGTTATTGTAGTCAGTAGCTGAAAGTAATTTTGTGCCAATAATGTTTACTTATTTATAAGATATACAGTGTTAGATAAATAATAACGAAGTATTTTCCAAAAAAAAAACCAAGACAAAAAAATGTAATAACCTGAGTGTTTGCAGCAAAAAGTTTGCATGCATGCATATTAGTTAACATAGTGTTTGTGTTGTAGTGTGTAATTAAATATTCCTACAAGAATAACTGAATGTTCCTTTAAAAATATCGTGAAAATTTGTCTAAACTTTTTTTTATAGATACATAGTGTAGTGTAACTGAGAGATCTGTGTGTGTCGCGCTTTAGTTTCAATTACGTTGTTAGCTTTAGTAGTATTATGATGATCATTTTGTTAATTGAGCGTTCCATTAATTGAAAGAACAGTGTTTAATTCCATGTAATAGTTATAGTGATACGTTAATTGATGGTACTGGTATAATCAATACAGTAAAATAGTAGTGCTTGAAATTAGTCTAGTTACTTATATAAAAATATAGGGGAAAGTGCAGTGGATTTGACTCCTCTCTCGTAAATGAGTGTTTTCTTGTATACGTATATAAAATGCTTCGTTTGTTGGCAGATAATCATGATGGCAGATTGACTATTGTATAATTTAAATGAATCATGCATACAGTTGACCCGGATACAAATGTATGTACAATGCGTAAAACATACACGTGTATATTCATTCTGTTAGCAGGTATATATATATAAATATATGTAGCTTTTTTCTAAATATCTAGAACACAGGTAACCGGATGGTACTACTCTTGAGATTTTTCTATATATTGCTATTAAAGTATATGTAGTAGATAGGTGTTATATTTATAATTGAAATACATATACTTGTGTAAATTTTCAACAATGCATGCAAAGTATAATTAATATATACATGTTATATTTACAATATATTCTGTCGTAATTTATAGAAATGCTGTTGTATTAATTATTATTGAGAATTGAAATATTGTTGGTATTTTTACTATTATGAGTAACAAGAAGTGTAAAGAGCATTGCCATTTGCCATCGTCTGTAGAAAAAAAGAAAGCATTCGCTTTGTTCATGTTGGCTCAGTTAAGTCGGTTGTTTGTATGCATCGATAATTGATAATAATAGAGAGAAATCTCATAAACACATGCCTGTTTGTTTTAATCATTCTTTATAATTAAGTAAATTATAATTAGTTGTAGTTATCTCGTATCGTAAAGTGTAAGGAATGCATACATATGATTTGCCTGTCAGAGATAGAAGTAAAAATAAATGCGCACTATTAAAAACCAATATGAGTAAAAGGTAGATGATAAAAAGTAGTAAAGTAATAATAATATATTGTATTGCTTCTTTATTGAATCTGTGAAGGGCTGTTTATGAGAAAAACAGGAAACGAAACTCATCAATAAAAAAAACATGGCAATGAAAGTGTAAACGCAATATCAACGTATTATCGGGTAAAGTGAAAGTAACGTGGAGAGACTTTTTTTTCATTTTTATCGTGGTATTTAAGAATTGTATGTTAAATATGATTTGATTTATGAAAAATGGCTGTTATTCAATTACTACAACTACGTATATTATAAAATATCGCAAGTCAGGCACCTGCCTGTATGGCTTATCTTGTCGTTGTAAACTGATGGTAAGATGAGTTAGATACATAAATACGGAGTGACGTGAACTCTTTCAACAATGCTAAAAAAATAACTATTGATGGGCTGTTTGTTGATTGAACATATACTGGAAATCCTTTGTAAGATTGAATTTAGAAGACTATCAAAAAAACCGAAAAATTCATATATAATCTTTTTAAAAACATTTTAAAATAAATATATCATATTAAATACTATATATCCTATAAAGTTAATGTTACTATATAGTGTACCCTATAAACAATTGAAGATCATTATATATTATATTATAAATTTTACAACATACATACATATATATTACATACATACAAAAATATATCATTGTGTAACTGAAAATATAAAAAAAAAAGATAAACTGCTCCGATGAAAATGGTTTAAAAAACATCGGAGATCGTCGCGACTTACTATTATGAATACTTACGATAAATATATATATTATTATGAATGGCTTATACATGTTTGGAGCCCTAAGTCCATATTATATTATATCTACTTACATCTATTAAATCCACTTCGTGAGTTTGCTCGGTGGATACTATATACTGCTGTATCTGTGTAGCTAAATGTGAAAGAGTAAATAATAAATTTATGAATTTTGAAAGCACTTTAATTTCCACTCTGAATTTCAAGCATTGATTTTATTTTAATTGTAAAATTGTGAAAAGATTTAAAATGCATATCAACAATTTAAAATCTTAAAGCATTTTGACAATGGAAAATATGCATAAATATATGATTGTAAAACATGCTTGGGGGAAACAATGAAAAATGGCATACAACAACTAGTCCAAAGCAACGGAACAACTTTTTGTGCTTGATAGAAACAAATTTTGAGATTTGCTATTTCGTCGCATCAATTGACAACCGAGAAGAATAAGACAAGCGTAGCGTAAGATGTGAAGTCAAGGCAAGCTTTTTTTTAACTAGAATTATTTTTCCGTGAAAAAAGTTGTTTCCACTTAATTAGAAGCGAATGGTCAGGTCAGTATAAACGTTTGAAAGTTCCCGGCGCTAAAATAATTGAAAATGCGATTAATGTGAATTTATTAAAAAAGAGGAACCGTTTTTCATATAATTTGAGGTCTAAAAATATGACTGCTAGGTTGGATTTCTACTTGTCTAGATCTGCGCCACTAAACAACTCTGCTGCATTGGGACGAGTTTCTTATTTTACCAGATTGATTGGCCTGTGTTGCATTTGGATTTGGATTTGACATTTTTTTTGGGTGACCAGGCTAAATCTCAAAATGCCCCATAAAACTGATCATTAAAAATGCACTGGATTGGAATTATGAAAACGAATGACCAAAATAAATTCGTCTTTGTTGACTTGGAAGAACGTTAACTAGCTACTAATTTATTATGAAATAAATATAATTTATTATTTGTCTAACAGTCTATTATTATATGACACTTGCAATTCTTAACAATTTGTACAGAATATTTTACAGTGAAAAAACTTCCAAAATTTGATGCAACTTGATCGGAATTTACACATTTAAATAACAAGGAACACTATCTTTTGCAATGACATGATCCTCCATGACACGACCCCCTTCCACCTTTAAAGCCATAAACATGGCAGCATTGAAGACAAAAGAATGAATTTCCAGGACAGTGTTCATTACATGGGTCGATACTACTAGACGGTACTGCATCACCTACACAAATACGAGATTTAGTTAAAATGAATACATTCAAAATAAAAAATTAGGATTTCTTGAAATTGTGTTTACAAGACACATGTTACATACCTGTCAGCACAAGAACTGTCAACACAAATAGTCCCACAATAATACACGTCATGGTAGCCTTTTTGTTGAACATTTTTGTTAAAAACCACACCGGAAATATAAATCGGATAACAAATTTCGAAGCAAGGATCCGGAAGAAAATTAAAGAATCAAGATAAAATTCACTAGAGCACTTTGTAATGCAATGTGTTTTCTGGCAAGTCTGAATGGTTCTGCCATAGCATCAAATTTGACGGTGTTTATAAATACATGAATTATTGCAATCAATTTAAATAGATTTGCTTAGAAAATAGCTTCGTATATGGACATGACATGTTGTAGGTCAACAAATCAAATGACGTCAATAAAGAATGATCAATGTACGTCATCCATCGTTATCATACGTCATTATAGAGTGCACTGCCGCCGCCGAAGGTACTTATAAACCTTTTCAAATTTAATGAACTAGTTTTTCCGCTGCATCTTTATCATCATTCCTGCTTTAGCGTTCACTTTTTATTACTTCTACGAAACCATATTGCTTTATACGCGTCATCAAAATGCATCCCTACTATTTACTTTACTCATTTGCTGCTAATGAATTAATTTCAGATGCCAGATGATGCCGTCATTGCAGTCCTCGATAAATAGAAATCAGTTCACAGCCAGATTGCAATTGCAACTTTGCAACCAGTGAACATACACATTTGAGTACCCATGAACAAGAACCAAGTAGAAATTAAGTCATGCGCAACACGTTCGTTGACAGGTTTCGTTGTAATAACATTGACTTTAGACTAATGTGATATAACAAAAGATGCTGTACTTAAAAAATGATAGAATATTTGTGAGGATGGACTTAAATTCGTTTACGAATACGTTTACATAATTCAAAAATACAATTCACATGGCGAAAATAGTCGATTAAACATCCAATATCATTTTGATTCGGTAGTTTTACAACATAATCAACATAATGGCCTGTTTTTTTTGCAACGAAAACAGCTATGAATAGAAAATTTGTTGCTTAGAAAATAAACTTTTTTTGCATGAAATATCCTAGCTTTTCCCAATCAACAGAAAAGTTGCAAATTCAGTTCTTTAAACTTTAATTTTCCAAATGATGGTAAATTGAAAGAATTCAGATTTTCTCTTACACATTTCCGGCAGCAGAATTTTTACTCCCAAGCTTATTATCTGGTCTGATCTTCGCCAATTACAAGTTATAGTCATAAAATTTGAATTCGAGCTTATATTAATTTAATTTCATGCTTAATAAGTCTCCAGCTACTTGGAAATAATATAATGCGTGGTTCAATATTTAATTTAAATTTACTCTTGTTGGTGAAGAAATTGTTTAGTTTAGTAAAAAAAACGTTGGTATAATTGCGTAATATATGAAATAGGGTATTGATGACATGGCAACATCATTATGAAGATATTTTTGTTCCCTTAAGCCACAGATTAACTAAGTAATTTTGAAAATTCCATTATTCAATACATCATAAGCAATGTTCAAAATAAAGGATATGCGCTAGATGACTTTACTTGGCACGACATAAGTTCAGAGTGTTATGCCAGTGCCAACCTACACCAACTTCAAAGAGTTTACACAAAATCGTTATACATTATGCCT
>JAQFZG010004413.1:0-11812 GCA_034695465.1 Entomobrya nicoleti
TTTTTGGTGGTCGGTCGGCAGATTATTGTTATGTTGTTGTTAAAGGTGATTGTTGACGTTATGTTGCTGCGAAAAATGTTTGGTTTGGTTTGTAGGCAAACCTTGATTGTTTGAAAAGGGACACCGACACCACCAAGCAACCACACAATTTTGCTTGGTCTAAATACATTTTTTACCGTTTTTGGTCATTCTACTTACCTATAAACATGTAACAAAAGTGCATTTTTATTATTCAATTGATTGATTGATCGATTCTTAATTGCTTCTTTAGTGAACTTGTTGTTGATGTTACATAATAATCATGTTTGTAGTTTTATTGACAATTTTGCGTGGACGTGGATTATTGTTACGAAATTTTATACCAAAAAATTTCACTTTTGAAGTGCTCTCAAATCCTTTTTTGTTATTATAATGAGAATACATAAACCTGTTAAACTTTTTAGTCATTGTACTATTGTACTTCAATTTCTTAACACTCTTTCTAGATTTGTGCAAATCGTTAAACTTTTATTTTTGCTGTTGTTGAAATTACATAAAAAATCAAAATTTGCTTGTCATTTTATAACAAAAAACGGCATTTTATTACGAACACGCAATAATTTAATGGGGAAAAATATATATACGTAACGTACATATTTACTGTAAGAGTCTGAATGGTACTAAAATATTTTATTTTCATTTATGACATAAAACATGGAAAAAGAAGGAAAGCAATGAAAGCATAAAGCATAAAGCATGAGTGGAAACGTTTTTATTTTGGCGTTAGTTTTGTTATAACCAATTACCATGTATGCATCATCAAATCAACAACTAGTCTACAAAAAAAGTCGAGACGATTATATTATTTTGTCGAAAAGGAAACTGAATGAAGCGTGAAGAATATGAAGACAATGATGATGATGATGGCGATTTGATGATTACTATGATGTGCAGTGTAAAAATTTGTTTTTTTAAAGATTTAGAAGAAAGTGAATGAACGTGCGTATATACATACATCATGCATGGCATGAGTGAGAACGTGATCGAAAGTGTGAGAAGAAGAATGAACACGTGAAAACTTTGTTATGTTGTTTGTACTTAGTGCTTGTATGTTGACGCAAAGTTTTCATTTTTGATTCGACTCATTTCATCATTTAATGGGCTTCTAAGATGGGCTGTTGTGGACCATTGACGATTGGAATAGAAATCGCCTAAGAGATCGTTTTTACTTTAAATGTTAAAAGGAAATTGTATAGGGATTTACAGAGAAGTTAAATATGTTGCAATAAAGTTATTGAGAGAAAATGATCTGATTTCTTTTTTAAATAAATGTTAAACCTATTTTGATATACAATATGCATCTATGATCTACAAATGATTCTGAATGAAAATCTTAGTGATTTTTAGAGGTACTTGGCTGATACGCTACTAAAGTATTCAAAGTAAGATTTTAATTATTTGTCAACAATGTTGTTGAGTAATTATGATAGCAAGTGATAGCACGACAAACGAAATATTTGGCATTTAAACATCAAATGGAAGTCTAACCCTTTTATTTCCGAGTGATCGTTAATCATTCTTCTTGTATAAAACGTAATAAGAGTAAACAATCAAACTGCACTCAACAATACTATGCATGCATTTTTAATAACTGCGATTCATTTCTTTTGTAGCAAATTGCAATTTACAAAAAAATTATAGCTATTTGCTCACGTACTTGTGGAAGTTCTGAGTCTTTTGACTTTTTGCGGCATCAGCAGAAGTGATAAACTTGTTTCTTTGAAGTAATGCAAATTAACAAGAACATTTAATGATTGTTTTTAATTAAAAGTCGATTTCTTTAAGCACGTTTGCATTGAGCCGATCTCCATGCGGTATTTAAAAAAAGAAGGTAGTATGTAGGCAACTCATTTTTAATTCTTTACAAACGTTTTTTTCCGTGAGATTTGTTTTGAATCAAGTAGAAAGCTCATCACTCCTCTCACACCATGCACCAGAAAGTAAGGTAGTTAGTTTCATCTGCATGTATGTATGAATGACAAGTAGCCAAAATTGCATGTATGGTCAGCTAATAGAAATATTGAACGAAACAATAAAAAAATGTGATGGTAAACTTTTTTGAGTGCAATAAAATATCAATAAAATTGGCTGTTTATATGTCTTTGTGCTATAGAGATTAGTATGAATGAGGTCTAAATTTAAAGTAATTGCAAATAAGCTTATGAATAAACAGGACGCAACGATGTGCTTGATCAATTCAATTTGCATGATCTTTCAGCGAAATTGCAATGCCGAAAAGAGACTTTAAAAATAACAAAGATGCCCTTGAAACGAAATGCAAGTAAAATTGCGTCTGTGAGTCAGTTCTGTTGTAGTTATGAGGTTCGAAAACTGCGTCACGTTTTCCATTACTTGAATTTCTGAATGCAACCTGCTTGCGGGATATTGTATAGCCAAAAGCTCTCTGTGACTCTTGTACTCTTATCATCTTTGACACGATATCTAATGTGATCACAGTCAACACAGTGCTCACATGGAGGTCCTTTTTATTAGTAAAATTTTTCATGATGCACTGCAACAGCTTCATTATTAGTCGTGTTCAATTTTATTCTTTATTGGAAAGATGATACTCAAAGTGGTCATGATTTCAATCTTTATTGTGAGAGCCAGCATGGTCATCAGTAATAGTGTTTGAGTACCAAAATTGCGGAGTATCGCGGTGCTGCTGGTAGTACCACCATCAAAAGATTGTATTGTGAATTAAGTGGCAACTTGAATTCGGTGGGATCGTCGTCGTCGTCGTGAACTACTTTTTGAAAAAGCTTCATAATCCTTTTAAGATATAATATTCACAAAGATACACATTTTGTAATTTTTGTTGTGTTGAAAAAATAGAATATACTTTTTGCAATATATTTAATCATAGTAATATGATAAATATCAAAATAGACTTAAGGGTAAAATTAACCCTCGCGTGAGTTTAACGGAATATTTGCTCCGAATGTCTACAGAGACCGTATCAAATTGACATGGCAAGCGTGACCACTGTTTTTCTGATTTGCTACATTTCATTTCCTGAAGAAGTAAAAAATTAATGATTTTTTTTAAAATCTTGTGAGATAAAAAAACACACGCTCTGGAGGAGGTGAGCAGGAGCACCTGCTGTTTATCAAGAATTTCGTTACCGTTTACACCACCGATACAGTTTTATTTGAAGTGTTTGGTTTATGATATTTGTGGAAGTGGCTTGTGCACATCAAAGAAAAACTTTGAAATTTGAAGGCGAAATGAGGCAAAAGAAAGACATCCACACTGTGAAACTAATTATAAAGCAACATATGAGAGCAGTAAAACCTCAACAAAAGTGGCTTTCCAACTTGTAACAGATATAATAACTGTGAAACCATAGCTCTCATCGTATGTGATAGTCTCATTCATTAATAAAATGGCGTCTCTATTAAAATTATTTACACTTTGGAAGTTCAGCGACAGTGACAATTATCATAAATAGCAAGATCTCTGAGAAATTTAGATACAAATGTACTTCTGTATGCCCCAGTTTGCTTTTCTCATTGTCAGTGTGCACACACACAAAACAATGCAATTTACTTGTAATTTCTGTCATTATTTCCTTCATGTTCATAATATGCATATACCTGGTTAATGACGATATGACTAGATGACTACAGGAACGCAAATAAGTCAGCGTTGACTTTACAAAAATTTACCAAGACTTGAAATTGATGCTCCAAATTTTGATTCAAGTGAGAAAATCTCGATTGTTTTCATTTTAGGGACGAACACTTGCAACAACATTTTAGGCAATTGTTTTCAACGTGTTAATTTGTTGCGACAAACATTAAATATCCATTAAGTTCACACTGTGCATCTACAAACAAATTAAATTGATTCATACTCACATATGCAGCATAACTTGTATCTTCATAAATACCTACATTAAATACAATAAAATACACCCGCTCACATCGTAAATATAACAATTTTGGTACATTCTAATAAAAAATGTTGTCCCCCATTATTAGGATGTCAGCACAGATTAGAAAATATCATTCACTCGTTCGCTACTGTTTGAACAACTGTTATGTTTCGAATGAATAATGAAACTTGTTACAACAATATAATAGCTGCATAAGAAAAACAAAAATAGGTAGAGTTTCAGGTTTAACGGGATGAATGTAGGCTCAAAAATTCTCAAACTTGCAATAATCAATTAAATTGTTACGGGGTGCCGAACAATTTAAATGTTCAAGTAACTGCTCTTCTTTTAATTCAGATGACAAATGCAAATCACTACATTCAGCCTTTGCAGATACAGTTTACTACATGAAAAATTAATTAACCCATATGCACATACATACAATTGTGCAGATGGCAAGCGACCCATCGTTCATTGTAATTTCAGGAGAGTGGTCGAAATCTGAAACTGTGAAAGAATTGATGCGTAATCAGTCTTAAGTGGCATTTGATCTGAAAAGTCAATAACATTTGCATATATGCATTCCACTCTCTGCACTTTTTCTGTGCTCTACAAGGGTTGACAGCAAAAAATGACTGAACATTAACACGTACCTTTGACACTTAAAAAAAATCAATGCCAAACAGTCATCATAATGATTATGATTAGTGACTAGTGATTGTACTTAAGCGTAACAACAACAATGCATTTTTGCAATGACCGTACATTTCGATTTTTATGAGTTTGCAAATTGGCTGTTGATTTCAAGTTTCTTCTATTTACTTTTTTTCTGTGTGATGGCGTATTGAAATGTGAAATAAAATATTCAATAATATTTAATTTGCTTCTTTAGTGCTCAACAACAATTCAGCATCCATTCCATCTCTCCATGGATCAATTTATCCTATTGTCATTTCAGCAATTTTTCTCACAATCACAAGCAGCAATCACAGGGCAGGGACAGGAGATAACTATCACCATGCCGTAGCTAAAAGGCATTTTTGTTATTAATGAAGATAACTTTTAGCAGTAGATGTTTTGACATAACAAATGGAGTGAAATGACAGTTGTTACTTTTTAAAATGCAAACAATCAACAATGGCGTTTTTAAGCAATCATTCATACTCGTTGACATTTATTCACTTGTTGTCACGCGCCTTCATATTGTTTTATAACGCTCAAGTCATTTAGAAGAAAACATTATCAATATCTGAAAGGACTAGTATTATTAGTATTTGCATAATGTATGTGTGCAAATACTGTGACAAAAACACCCTGTAATGATGAAATCGTGAAGGTCACTTGAGCCTGGAAGCAAATCGACGGTAAAGTGACCTTAATGTTTGTGCATATATTTTAATGAGCGTAATGAGTGGAATGATCATTATACCTGAAGAAATGCCTATTGCTGCATACAATGCAATGTAAAATGTAAAATTTCTCACACTCACATGCGCGTTTGGAATTTTGGGTGGAGGAATTCAGGTTTAATTTAAAAAGCAAGAGAACTATTAAAATTTTAATAATAATCATGACTAAAAAATAAGTAGCAACTGGTGAAATAAGTGACAGTTATTCTGCAAGGAAGGTCATATATTTTTTTCCGCCTGAATTGTTAATTTTAATAACACAAAAATCATTCACAGTCCATTCTACCATGCCAATAATGAGTTTAGAAAATATATTATTCATAACTATTTTATATGCTGCTTGTTAAACTTATTGTTGTGTTTTTCTTTACAGACCGCCCTTTCATCTGACCTCAAGCGTCCCAGCTCTGCACTCGAAACCTCACGAATGTCCCAGCTCGAAACACTGGAAGCAAAGGTAAACAAAAACATTTTGCAAATAAATAAATAAAAAAGTCTGCAATTTTAACAATTACCTTTTATAAATTATTCTTAGTATTTTTATGGATGTCCTTATAAGTCAAAGCAATATTTTTGGTGCCACTAAAACAGTGCTAATAGCAAACCCTATTCTTGTTAAATAATTACAAATTTCTTTGTTCATTCCCTAAACACAAACACGCGACTTGGAATTTGAATCACTTTCACGAAGTCATATTTTAACGACTTGCAAACTTTTTCATTTCATGCTTTGTTGACGTAAAATGCTTTTTACGACCATGTAATAAGAAACTTAGCACTTTTAATCTCTTTTCATCTATTCACTATTACTACTAAGATTATTATAATTGCCTCCATGATGAGGTGTTGTTGTAATTCGTTGCTAATATGGAGTTGTAAGGGTATACACGAGACTCACCACGAGACACGTCCTATGAATTCACACACGTTTACAAATCTCTCCTTTTAAGTCCTCTCTCTCGCCCTCTCCAATTGTTGAGAATGAAACATGTTTTTAGATTGTAACAATGGTCAAGTTGATTAAAAGTGACACGCAGACATAGATAGATAGATATATAAATAGATGGAGATAATGGCTCTAAATGACTCTAGGCTTGCTGTTGTATAACGTGTAACGTAAGAATGTTGATGACAAGATTTCAACTGTCAATTAATTAAAAGATGCCTAGCTTACAAGATGATGATGATGATGCAGGCTAGAGCAAAACAAATCATTTTATTATCGGCGTCGTCTGAACAGTATAAACAATGAACATACACAAAGTTGTATTGGAAGTTCCGGTATAATGAATTGGGGATGATGAGATGAAATCATTTGATGTGATGAAGATCACAGAATGAAAAAAAAGCATCATCTCATCACTTTATTATTATCGACTGGCTGATAATATCGGTTTCTATTGAGGCTGATCAGGGGACGGCTTTGCTTTTTAAAGACACGAACGATATATTGTTCGCTGATTGAATGAATGATTGAAAGATTGTCAACAGTTAACACACATATAGACACTGCATACTTATTTATGAGCATATAAATATGTGTATGTAGGTACATAATAATAATAAAAATGTTTTATGTTTTATTTGGGTTTCACAAGACATGATGCACATGCACGAATTTTTTCCATGTTCGGTACTCTTTTTCTTGCACCTTTCAATTTTCTTGGGTGTATGAATGTCGGTGAAGAAAAACTTTCAACTTTGCCTTTCATGATGTCATAAATATTAAAAGTTAATGTCAAGTCAAAAGAGTCAAGAGGAAAGTTTAAGGAGACATCTACTGCTGGGGGCTGGGTGTACGGAGAAATTAGCACAGAACATTTTTAGTGGTCACGTTTAGTGTGAGTGAAACACTTTTCAATCAGTCAGTGAGTCAAGTCAAGCCGGTCAAATTGTAATGAAATCGTTTCCCCGTTGTTTGTTTATTGTCGTCAAGTCAACGTCTCATCAACTTGATTGCACATTTTTTGTAAGCATCATCATTGGCCGTTGGCGATAGTTAATTACTCTGCTTGTCTGCAGTTTAATGAGTACATACATGTGTCGGTGATACGCGGTCCTACAAAGAAATGAAACTATCTTGGCAACGGTAAATGATTGAAGAAAAGTCAAGTTTAATGTCAGCATGAAACATAACCATTTTAATAATACTAAAAGAACACTGACGGAAGCAGGTACCACAATTGAACTCAAAATAAGGTGGGATCTTACTTTAGATAGCGTAGATAATGGTGTGATAAACGACAGCCAAAAATGAAAAGAAACAAAAATGTTCTTTTATCTTTTGTAATTTACTTCCTAAAATGGAGATATTCTTCTAGTCCCTTTGCAGTTCTCCTAATCGTGTTCTTACACTCAAGGGCACACAAGCCCATTTAAATGGCGGTCAATTTTCTTAAACTCTAAAATAAACTTTCTGACATCTTCATTTTGGCATTTCATTAAAGTGTTTATTTTGATGCTGTGTTGGTATTATAATGTTGGTTACCTGCTTTACTCTTTCTTTTATATATTTATGTGATTAATACAGCAGAAGAAAGAAAGCTAATGTCAATTTTTTTAAATATTTTTTGAATTTCAGATGGCAAGTATAGAAGTATCCCTCTCCAAACTTGGAGCCCTTCCCCGTCGTAAGCGTAATGGAATCCTTCCTGGTGTTGCCCGATCCCTTCACAATTCTCACATTGGCAGCATTAACGGCACCGTTTCTCAGGCTGTGACCAGAGAATTTCACAAGGAGATCGACTTCTTGAAGCAAAACGTTCGGGACAAGGAGAATTTAATTTTAAAGTATGTATTATAATATAATATTTTTTGTTTAAAATTAAACTAAGCACCACCCATCACATATGCATCTCAAGTTCGCACTTCAGCAATAAAGTTCACCCGAAAAAGATATATACTAAGGCTTACGAACTACCCACGCATTTTTATAGCGTAGTTGAGAATTGTAGAACTTGTACCTTCATAATAATAAGAATTATTAATTACAATTATTGTTCTAAATAACATGATCGTAAATCATGGGCATATGATACTGATACGTTCAACAATCCCACACTATTAAAGGCACTATTTTTGCCTCGTCAAAGAAGTAATAGCATAAACCGTTTTTATACCAATAAAATAGCGACAATACACAATAAACAAAAGGTAAAACAAAACCTCCCAGATTCTTATCAACACAAATATCAAAAAATAACAAATTAGAGTTACATAAAAAGATTAGTAGTCGAACATATGTACTACTTCTTGAACGCGGGTGTCATGTGCGCAACGCAATAAATTATTACAAATTATCATTTTACTACTATCATTTAGGAGAGGAGGAGGCAGCTACCAAATAATTGCTTTTCTCATTTTCCCTTTCAATACCACTAATTGGTTTTACTAATGAGTTTATATGATGTGATAGTAGCTTATCACTTTGTCGGGGGCGCACGTTATAGTACTATGCCAAGAGAAGCACGAACAGTGTGCTCTCTTCTATTTGACATAACACAACTACAAAAGAAATATTTTGCAACATCTTAATGATTTATTTTTGTATTTGTTTTAGTATCGTATAAGTTGCACGAGCCACCATAATAATCATCTTTTTATCACCTTCAACAAACAAACAACACCAAAAAAAACTATAGGACATTACACTTAAAAAAAAGTTTGTAATGACTTTTGGTGAAATGATAAATGAGACATAAACTGCCTTTACTGTCTACCTGAATAAAATATAATAATTATCCATAAAAAACAAAACGTAAAAAAAACGTTCAAAACAAATAATTTTCTGCGTTTGTTCACCGGCGCGTGTGGTTAAATTAAAACATCGTTAAAATAAAATAATGCGTAAAAAGGCACCATGCATTCAAACAGTTATACATTTTTAAACACCAAACTTTCAACAAGATAAAGTTGTTCACTTTTCTTATTATGTATGCAAAATTTAAGAAAAACAAGGTAGAAACAATAAAATAAATTATCACAGTTTGCACAGAGACACATAACAGCAAAATAGTTTACATCTTGAAATTAGAAATTCCAAAGCTTTAATATTCGGACGTCAATTCTTACTTCTAACTATTGTTCCCTTTTCGTAAAGTCAGTATATGTATTTTTTCGTAAGCTTTGTACAATAGCCTTGTTGTGTGCAAAATCAAGGCGAAATACATTACAAACCTTATTTTTATCGTAAAAATGAGCATAGTCATCATCAAATGTCATTATGTAACCTAAGCTTGAGATTATGGATTTCATACCTGGTGATTTACTGGCAGTGTTTCTTACTTTTTTACTTCTTTTTATACGTGTATAGCCTGCAATTATGCACGAATGGATGAAGGTTCAATATCATCATCGCTATCACTACTTATCCGACTTTAGAAGACATGATTCATTGATCATTCTCTGAGTTTTATTAGTCTATTTTTTATTTTAATCTGGTAGAATTTAGTATGGCACGCAAATAAACACAAGACCTTTGGGAAATAATCTGTCACAGTGACATTGTCACATGATTTAGATTTTTCTTTAATTTATTTTTTCATTTAGTCGTACTCGTAAGCCAATTGTATGTTATGCCAAAATACTGCCAATTATCAACAGTTTTAAGTATACATATCTTCTAGTTTAATGGCTGAACCAATTTACTCTCGTTCTTACAAAACGTAAATATTGTAAATTATTGTTTACTACCCAACGTTTACATCGCCACGCCACCCAACCCGTTGTTATGTTCAATATTATCAGTATCATTAATGGGCTTAAGCATTTCTATCTACAATGATAATTATGTTTACCGTATGTCACTCGTAAAAACTTAGCAATTATAGCTCACAGCGCAACTCAATAAGCCACTAAAGTTTTTAATCAGTGCCTAGTTCATAATTTTAGTTCATTACTGCCTTAATGTCTACCTGTTCGACCTTAGGCGACACTTAGCACTTTAGAAGATTTTAATGAAAATTGGAAAACCTTTTTGTATGGTTTAACGATAATATCGATTGATTTTGAGTTAAATCAGTTGACTCAGCGGGTCAAATTTATGTCGAAGGTCAATTACATTGGTATATGCTTAAATGTATCTCTTCAAACTTATGATGATGCAATATTTGAACTCATTTAAATACAATTTAATTGATTTTTTTAAACAACAGACTATCTGGTACTTTTCTAAAGCGTTTATCAGTTTATTTAAATTTTGGACGGTTTCATGTTTTTTCTATGAAGTAAGATTTTATCAAAATACGAAATTTGTAAGAGAGCTATTTTCCCACTGCAAAGGAGTTAACAAATCTTCAAATATGCTAGAGTTTAGTTAAGAATCAAAGGGTTCAAATGCAGTTTTTCATGAATTTATTTTTCAATGTTTGCAAAACATGTTTACCAAAAAGATATGATTACGTAAGTTTAGTAGAATTTTATTTTCCAAGATAAGAATACACTTTGTTTTAAGAAAGCCATAAAATTTCCAAAGCATCCAATGTATTACACTGTCATTGCCAGTTGAGGTCTGTAGACACCACTGCTTTACTGATAAAAATGTAACAGTACCAAAATTAATTTCTTTGACGTTACTTCTGAACTGTTGTTGACTTCTTCTTCAGCAATGCACAAAATTAATATAAATTCATAGCATGACATCCGGTTTGAAGACTGAACTTGTTATGAGTATGAAACTAAACTATTATGCAATTTTGCACTGTAGCAATATTTATTTAGCAGGTATGCAAAAAAACGCTTGTTCTTTATTTATGAAAAAATAAGTGATGATATTTAGAGCAAACACCCTTACATCATTCACCACCAACACCCATAATATATAATAATGATAATGCGCGTACTTATAATAAATTAATATTGACAATGCAAGAGTATTAACCCTTTTCTGGTATGTAGTAACAGTAAAATAAATTAGAATACATAATAATATGTAAGTTTTTTACTAATTGCCTCTATTCAGTCTCATCATCACCATTATTATTGCTGCAGTTTTTATTTTAAAGAAGCTGAAAAAATTGCACGTATCAAATTTTATAGTCATATGTCATCATCTTACTATTTTCCTCAGAGACGAAATGACTGTATGTACGTGTATGCCGTATGCATGACATTTTAAAGTGTACCGTACCTGATAAAACTTTGATATGAATTTGTTGATAAAATATTTTTATTTTAGGTATTATGTCAAAACCTAAAAGTAATATTGCATTATTGCATACTTAGATGAGAAGTGCACAATTTGCAAAAACTTGCTCCATACTTTTCGTTGGGAAAATTGTGTAGTTTAAAAAAAGAACTGTGAACTTAAAAAGGATGTAAGTGTGAACAATACGTCACCATTGTTTTACATTGTTGAGTGTGTAAAAAGAGATCTGTATCTTTGACTCTGATTGTTGTCTTAAACATACATAATTGAGACAAATAAGGCAATAATCTACGTGTGTAAACTACCTTCATAACGTTAACATGCTTGTGCATTGTTTTAGTG
>JAQFZG010004414.1:0-11809 GCA_034695465.1 Entomobrya nicoleti
TATGTATGTATGTAACAACATGTATTTTTGTATCAGCATCCTAAATAAAAAGGATGAAAAAGGGAAACCAGTTGTGGCAGTAGTACTAACAACATTGAAGAGCGTACTTACTTATTTCACCGTATAATAATATTATTATATAGCACGCATCATTTTCCTCTTCGTGTGTAAAGATAAAGCATATCAGTGTAAGAGCAGCAGTGGAAAGTGGAAGAAGAGGATGTAAAGAAAGGACAAAACTTAGAGAAGAAACAAGATTTTCACCGCTGCTACTACCACCACCATCACCACCTTACTCACACACAGTTAGTTATGTAAGGATAAAGACTAACTAGCAATTCTGCTGCTGCTGCTTTTGGGAAAGGGTACTCTTACTAGTGATGTGGTAGGAGTAGTGGAAAAAGAAGCTGAGCTGAGGAGAGAAAATTGAATTAATGCATAATGGTAATCAATGAACCATGAGGCAGTAGAGCAGAACGAAGAAGCTCTCTTGGTGATGCGATGGTGAGTAGAGAAGCAGCAGGCAACATAGCATAATAACAAGACAGAAAGGACATAGACTAGCAAAAAGCCTTAAAATTCACTGACAACTAGTACACTTTGTATACCTACACAAAATATCATCATCATCAGAGAAAAACAGTTCATTTCACGATGATGCCGTTATAGGCTTCATTTTTTTGGTTTCTTCTTGTTTTTCTCATATCTACTAGCTCTGCTGCTGCTAAACACTCACATTTCCCATTACGTTATTATCATCCTCTTTTAGTTAAAAATATTATAGCTGACTTATTTTTTCGTTTGGAGACCCATCATTGTGTGTGTGTGCACTAACTAAGTAATGTCCTTATTCTTTTTGCTTTCTCCTCATCTTCTGGAAATATCATGCAGAGAGAGACATGATATGATACCTGATACGGCAATGTTGACGATGATGATGGCGATATTATACATTTTTAGTATAGCTTTTTGGTAAAATGGTAATATGAGGAGTTAGGCGGGCGGATATGCCATGAAATGGATGGATGGACGGAAAAGAGGATGACGCCGCGCCATGCCAGATAGAACATGGAAAAAAAGAGACAGCGATTCCACTCTACGACGGGGACTGTGACGGTCATGTTATGTGTTATATCATATCATTATTATCATCATCGTCATCCATGATCCGCCGCCACCACCACTCACTCATCCAATTCATATGATAAAAATGTTCATGTAAGATAAAAGGAAATCCTACATACTACACATTGTAAGTATTTATATTCCACGTGTATCTGTGTATATACATATAATATACAAAAAAAACTGTAGATATTTGTGTGCAAAAAGCCAACACCCATTTTTCCACGAACCCACTACTAAAACCACTTCATTACTCCAACAACCCAACACGAACGAACATTGAACATTTTTTACTTTTTCTCTAGCTTCTCCAGGAAAATGAATTCGTGATTCGTGCATAATCTTAAATTTTTTCATTAGGAATTGCATGCATCATCAGAGTAGAGTATTGGTAACTTATCGTTGTCGTTACGCTAGTAGTCAACTAAAAGGAAAAAGGCAATTTTCCTTTTTTCTGCAAAATGTAAGTAGTTGAAAATATATCCATACAACATGTATGAACATGCTTTTTATAGGTATACATTTATGGAAATATATTCGATAATAACAAAATAATATAATAATAGATAGGTACAAAATATAAAAACACAAAAAGTCATTTTACAAAAATGATGGTATGGCACTGGTTCAATGTACGTTGTACATACATTACATTCCAACGTTAACGTTATTTCCACATCTACCACTAACAAAACCAAACCTAGAAAACTCCTCATGGTTTTCTGTAGCTTGCATTCAGTTCAGCTTCATCGTCGTCGTCATCATCATGGCATATATATCGCCAGCACACGCGTAACAACTGTTGATATCACGCCGTCTGACGATGAGAGTGAGTGGAGTAGAGTGAGGTGTCATGCATCTTCTCTTTTTAGTTCTCGTACTCCTATTTTTTCTCCGTCTGTTCTGTTGCCCTTATTCTTTAGGCAGTAGTGGTTTTATAAATGTACAAATGCCCACATTATGCTACTTCAGTATAAAATATATACATACATGTACTAGAGCAAAGCAAATTTTATAACACTGCTCATCAGGGAATAGAGTTTTTTCTCACTTTTTTTCGACATGGTACATGTAAATGTGCACACAGTGCTTTGTACATGGTAAGGATGGAAATAGGTAGTAGTCAAGTGTCAAACTGAATGTTGTACAAAATTGTTGTCCATGTCCATCTGTCTGTCTCCCTTGTTTGGTAGCTATATGTATCTACTTTAAATAGGTATGTACAGCAGTAGTTGGGATGTAGTGTGCGTGGCACACGAACAAAAGAGAAAGTTTGTATTCAAAACTTGAGCAGAAGCTTTGAGCTTTATACCCAGTAGCATTAGCAATCCCCAATACCAGCATACCGTATCACCCAAGTCACAAACTTTATCTGCATTTTGGCAAAAAAGAAAGGAATAATAGATTATTTCCGAGAATTGACTACAATAAACAACTGCGATAGGAGGTACTCGATTTTATACTAAACTATATGTATGTTATATGTATAACGTATGCATTTTTGCTGTATTTTTCCACGAATTGTCGATTGCTTTTAAAAATGTCGGTAGTAAAAAAAGGTGGAATAATGGGTTTCCTCTTCTCTTTTCCATCGAATCGTTCGACATGGACATGGACGCGTAACGAAAGACTCATGAAAACGTTTGCGAGGGAAAATGGCTGTCACATTAATGATTTTTAATCCACTAGCTAGCTACTAAAGCCTAAAGCTAGCAAATAGGCAATAGAAAATAAAAAGGAGTAGTGGCTGTGTGGGGAGAAAAGTAGTAAAAATGCTATGCTGCTGGGTTTTTCTTACAATGATGTTTGCAGTTTTGTACGGATGGATGGATGGTGGTATAATCGCTTTGTAAAAGCGTTTGTTATTCTTGGATTTGGCTTCTTATTGGTCAAGTATTATTGTGGTGGTGGAAGGTACATGAAGACGAAGAAGATGATTCCAGACATGACTGGTACTTTTCACCATGTCATTATTATTACTTCTTTCTCTTCTCGCTTTATACGTATTTATCTCACTCACTCTCTGCAATGTGTGTAATATGGTTCGGGTATTGTGGTGGCTGGGAAAGGCATAAAAGATAAAGTAAAGTAAGTGGAGAGGAGAGAAAAAACCTCACTTTCACTTAATGGTCGCCATCATTATCGAGACCACACTCAATCGCATTAAATATCATTTATGTAACAAGCTCACTCCACACACTGCTCTCAGACTTCAGACTCTCTTCAGTTCAGAGACTTAACACGAGCTCTCTTTAAAAATATATATGTGGAGTGAATTCGATATACTTAATATAATATGTTTACGTAATATACGCATACATACATTACATATTTTTCATAACACCAAGTACATAACATATATCACATGGATAATGTATAAGTTGACTGCTGCTTTCACTGTTTTTTGGACGGTGGTGGCTGATGCTACAAACAAACGAAAAGGATGAGGAGCAAAAGTAAATGGTAAAAAATGGGTGGAATCCACCAATCCTCAGAAAAAAAATCCACATAAAATATCAGACTTGCATGCATTCATGCTGGTGGTAGTCTTGTGTAGTATATTTTTCTTGTTCAAGAGGAAGTACATCGTTCATCCATCTAGCAACTCGCCATCATCGCCAACAAAAAGTCCAAATATCCATTTCATAGACTGCCTGCTTGCAGTAGCGTTTTCCCTAGTCAAGTCAAGTCAGTCCACAAAAGTCAAGTCATTTGATGCTGCTGATGATAATAATATATAAAATGATATGAAATTGGTTTGCAAGTGAAGCCAGGATGCCGATTCAATGATGTAAGTGGAAAACCTCGTATGTGTGTATAACACTGTTTGCAGAGTATTTTTTCATGATGGGTGGGTGGGACTGGAAAAAGACTTTAATTTTGTCTATGCCACAACCAGCAGCAGCAAACGCAGTAGCTGTGATGGCAGTGGCGTGAATGTATAAAAGTACTATAAAAGCTTATAACAAACAAACTCAAGCAGAAAAAATGCTGTTAAAAAGTAGAGCGAGAAAAGTATTGCTAGTGTATATATGCATGTATAGCCACACTATCACCGTAAACATTATGATCATCGCTATCATCATCATCAACATAGCCATCATCAGAACAAAAAATACTCCTCCCGCGACTTGACGATGCTTTTTACTTTCACTCTCTTTACTTTCCTTTTAATGTCCTAATAGTTATCTTTTTACTTTGAGCACAAGCAAACACACACAAAAGCGATGTAGGTTGATATTGTCATTTCATTTTTACCAACAGCCCGAAAAGTTGTTGCTTTTGTTACTGTAGCCGCCGCTACCGTTGCGTTGAACGAAGAACTTGTTAGACAAAAAACCGCAGCTCTACAAATAAAAATCATATGGAGAAAAATTCTCTTTAGACTGCTGTTGATGCTTTTTTCTTATCGTCATTTTATTTTAAGGGAATATACCTTGTCTGTCTGCTTGAGTCGAAAAATCTACGGCTTTTCTTTTTACAGCAAATGATAGAAATAACAGCAGTATAAGTAGTGATAGCTTCAAGTTTACTCAGTGAAAGAAAAATCAAGATCGGATTTTATTTCCAGCTTCCTTGCCTCGACATACAACATCGTCATAATAACCATTTATTCACCCTTCTTCTTCGATGTAGACCGTGTTATCTTATACATGCATATAAGTATGTGTATCTACATTACTACTGATGATGTGATTTTCCTTAGGCTATCTTCAGCAGAAAAGTCGTTCGTCGCATTTTCGTTGATGTCATCAAACGGAACACGCACTCACACTAGGAAAATAACTCATTCCGAATCCCATTTAAACTAGTTTCAAATCCATATGCTATACTTCTATATAGGTAGATATGTATGTATATATGTACGTAGATATTTTACCAATGGAAAATTTTCCATACTTGGGATTCGCTTAGTGAGTTAGCATGCCGTAGTCAGTAAGAGACAAAATTACTTATTACGACAGGAAATTCATTTATTCACGGTCCATGTTTCCTACAACTTCACATCGTCAGCTAGCTTGTAGGTATGTTAGGTAGGGACCCTAGAAAAACAGGTAGTATTACACACATATTATCTTCATCAAAAACATCATTTTCTTGTTGGAAGCATCACCGTTCTTATTCCTTTTGAGTTTTGGTTTGTTGTTGTAGGGTTTTTGCCAAAGTGAAATCTCTCTAAGAGTGCTGTGCGGCGGCAGGGACAAAAAGGGAAAATAAAAGCGCATCAAAATCAACATCACAGGCAAGTCAAGTTTTCTCTGATGTAATGATGAGAGGAGGTGAGCACATATATATATACATAGGGTTTAGAAAAACATAGAGTGTATACATAAGTATATGTGCATGCATGCGTTTGCGGCATTATGGAAAAGGAAACAAAAACAAGATTTGACAAGCGATTTTCACGATGATGAGCTTCCAGCCTTTAGGTCATTATAATTGGAGTAGAGTTACTAGTTATTACCCAAAATAGATGGGAAGGGAGAGAGAGTGAGTGAAAGTAAAAAGGAACTTTTACCTTTCTCTCTTCCCATTTGTTGGAGAGAAAACAGGAAAGAGAGCAAAAAGCAGTGAGTAGTGTGTACTTATACGTTGAATACTGACAAAGCAAAACGGATGGTTAGAAAAGGGCTAAAGATGAAAAGAACAAAGGGACCTTTTAGTTGAGTTGCATTGAAAAATGTTGAGTTGTTGGAAAAAGGAGAGAAAGGCCTTCATACCAACCAACCTAGGTTTATACATAGCATGCATGCTACGATGGCGAGATGAGCTTGCAAGCTCAACTACTTGGCTGCTGCTGTTTAGGAATTCATCATGGGAAAAACGTTATTACATCACGAAGAAGACTTTAGACGACAACATCGACATCACACACACACGCAGCAAGCAAGCTAGAGTGAATCCATCTCATTTTTGTAAGAGCTTGCTAGATAGAGTGCGAGTCGGAGAGGGAGAGAGTGTGTCTCACGTCTCTGAGAAAACAACGTCAGGGAAAAGGGGATCATATAATATTAAGAGGTGTTCAAAAGCCCGGAACACTTACTCAGAATAAAACCCGGAGATGATAGACAAATTCAGAGTAATTTAGTGAGAAATTCAAACTATACCTACCCCATCATCATCCCTTTCTGATCTACGGACTAAGCCAAAGCCAAGCCAGAAACGAGAGTACATTAAAAAGGAACATACGGTGAAGAAAAGCTTGAAAGAGAGAAAGAAAGCTCAGAGAGAAGCAACATAGTATGTTGGGCTGCTTCTGCTGCTCACATCATATATTAACCAAAAAACAAGAGCAGCACAAGCAGCAGCAGACCAGCGTCAAGTGACTTGCTTGCTAGACTTTGTACTCGGCTCTTTTCTCTCTCCCCACTAATCTTGCTGAAAAAATGGAAAAGTTGCTTTCCCTCTCCACTCCACTTTTTGTGCTTGTTGGAACTTTGGAACAGTGCTGCTCTGCCACCTGCGCATCCCGCCACGTGACCTGAAGAAGACGAGAGAGAAAGGGAGAAAGAATCGAGTCGAAATCGATCGTTGTTTTCCCCATTATACTAGCACCACCAGCATACACACACATGCATACATATTTACAACCATTCTCACAAACTACTCAAACACACACACACACAACCTTTTACACGCTATTATTATCACCATTTTCACTACCCATCATAGTCCCAAAACACACACACACACATAGATGTAACAAAGCGTACATACATACATCCCTCTTTTGCCTTCTCTGTAAAAAAGCGGCCGTAGTTGTACTAAACTAGATGGGCAGTTCCTTCTTTTCTCACTACTTTCACAACAACTATACTAACTACCACCGCTAAAAACTTTTGATGTTATGTATGTGTCGTAGGAACGAGCATTATAATAATATTATTATGTAGTCAGAGAGTTGTTTTTGTGTTCTAGCAGCATTTTTTTTGTCACCCGTTTTAGTTACCCAAACACCACACCATACATAACGCAAAAAACACATGACCAAGTAATATTACAAGCAGCAGTCAAGTCACAATGGTTGGTTCAATCCATCCATCTATTCTGCACACACACACACACACACAAAACTAACCGTTATTGTGTGGTAAGGAAGGAGGACAGGCTACACTTTTACTACCCAGAAAAAAATGCCGCCAGAAAGAGAAAAAAAATAAGCATATTATTATAATATGAACCAAGTGGAGCTGGAGTGAGTGGAGTACTTAGCACATGCAATGGTAATAATGAACAAGGTACCCAAAAACATAATTTTTTGGGTAGTGTGTAGTAAATCCATTTTTGGTAAAAGCAGTGGTTTCTGCCACTGCTGCTATTTAACAAAAAAAAAACTTGATGTTGTTGGAAAGTTTAAAAAGCTAGATTGTGTTCTGTGTATGTATTTATGTGTTTAAGGGAGAGGCCCGTTTACAATACAAAGTGGGAATAAAGTAAAAGTAAAATAGAAATGTACACAGCAAATTATTTTTCTTTTCTGGTTTTCATTTTTAATGGTAAGAAATGAGTGCATTTTAGGATGGATGGATGGATGAATATACATGTATGTATGTATGCAAGGCTTGTGCTTTCTTTTTTTCTCTGTTCATGTTCAATTTTTGTGTGTCATGATGAGAGAAAACTAAGATAAAGATGAGAAAAGAAATAAAAGGCTTTTATGTTTTGTGTAATATTTAGATAGATAGGCAGGTGGGTATAATGTGTACATGTGTATATTGGATATACATATATTCCTTTATCATCAACAGCTATAATTTACAATATGAAATAGTGGTGGTTTTTTAGGAGGACGAATTCTTTTAAAAAGAAAACCAAAGAGAAAGGAATAGAAAAGCGTAGGTATATCCGAAAGAACAATGACGGTACAACATGCTGAAGTAAAAAAGGAAGAGAGAAAAAATCTTTGCTGGAGTGAGTTAGTATTTTGGAAGTATTTATGAGGAGGGAAGAAAGAGAAGCAGAAGGTAGATAGCTATAAAATGTATGCAGATATATTTTGTATGGAAAGTTATATGGAGGCAGAAAGACAGAGAGAGAAAAAAGAAGTTGGTAGCGAATTTTGTACGTTTCTCGTGCCTTGTGAGCAAGCAGACGTGGGCGCAAGAGCATGTGCATGCGCTACTCGGTGTCGGTGACTGACTTGACTAACTTGAGTATAAAGAGAAGTTGGATGGAAGTGTGTATGTTGCTGCTTCTCTCTACTTGTATTCTTCTACTGCTCAGCCTGCTGTTGTTGATGTTGGTGCAGAGATAGATGAGAAATATGTACGTAGAGGAGTAGAGAAATATAGCGGCAGTGGTCGTCGTCGTCGTGTTGCTCCTTATTCTTTTGCTTCATGCATTTTACATATAATATATTCTAGATTCTCTCCTCTACTGACTTGTTTTCTCTCCTTTTAAGGTTCGGCATGAGTGTAAATCCCTACACACGTATAATACATTATCTTTATCTACTAAAAGGTGAATACCTAACACACTAGTGAGAGAGAGAGTACACAGCTCTAAAAAGCAACAGCAGTAGAATTGAACCAGCTCACAACTCAAGTGGCATTAGAGCAGGCAGCAGTAGGCATGTAAGTAGTATAGGAACACAAGGAATACACCCAAAAACGTAAGTTGTAAGTAGTCTCATTTGCCATCCTACTTCTTCCACATACAAAATACACACACACAGCTAGAGACAGTTAGATAAATAGATAGAAAATACTCGCTCGAGACGAAACGAACATCGCGATGCGATGATGGTGTATGGTAGTGGTAGTAGTATATGTTAGAAGAAGGTATTATCATCTCTTCCTCTCTCTCATCCATCCTTGCTTTCTTTCCTTCCATAAGGTTAGCTATATAAGTTAGTGAGCATATTTCCAAAATACTTCAGTAGTTTATATTCTCCCAGCCTATTCTATTCCACCACCACCACTACCACACACTGCCTGCTGCTTGCTTTGGCTCGATGTCTTCTTTGCCGTCGTCGTCATCGCCATTCTCATCATAGACACACAGGAATATGGGAACAGCAGTAGTAGCAGCAGCAAAGCACCATCACATGCACACAGAGCAGCAGTAAAAAAGAGAAAGTTCATCGGACAACCTCAGTCAGTCACAGTCTCATCTTTTCTTTCTCTCCTGTCGCTCTACTCTCTCCGCAGCTTCTCTTCTACACTACTTGCTATACTGCTCCCTCTCAGGCAAAACCAACCCAGGTCATCTTTTTTTTACTCTCTCTCTATCTCTACTGAGCTGCTGCTCTTGTGTGTGCTACTCGTCTCTATTATTCCTATTATATAATACTATACACTATTGTACTGTTTTTTTGTGTGGTCCTAGTCAATTCAGTGTGTTTGTTGCTCTCTCCCGTCTTCTTTCCTTTTTCTCTAAAACCCAACCAAATATATATTTCCTACCTAGTCGTTCTTCTTCTTTAATATTTACTTGTCTGTCTGCCTGTGTCGTTGTCGTTTTTGGTCCTCTTACCGCTCTCTGTGCTGTTCTTATTTTTTTCCTTTTCTACTTCTTTTTCTTCTTATCATATACACATATTATTATTGCTATCATCATCTTGTCCTTACTTCCTCTCTGTCTATCTGTCTTGTTTTGGCTGCCGCTTTTCTTGTTACTTTTTTTCTAAAAAAATCTTTTTTATAGCCTTCACTATTATTACTGCCGTCCTACACTCTCTTATGTTTTTCGTCTCTGTACTACTTCACTTTCTTTAATATCATTAGTGTGTGCCTTCTTCTTCACTGCCAACATTTGTCTTTTCTTCAGTGCTCAAAATCATTCCTACTTTTTTTTATTACCGGACGACACATTTCCACTAGTTTTCTATTTTCTTCGACAAAACCCAGCCAGTTTTATCCATCCATCTCCCTTTTTCTACATTTATTATTATTAAGTTTTTATCCCTTCTTGTTCGTTTCTTCTGTGCACTTTTGCTTGATAATCATATATTCTCTTTACGTTTTTCTACTATCAATTACCACACTGCTGCTACTGCTATTCTGTACTTATCTTCTCCTCCATATCTTCTTCTTGCAAAAGTATCGATGTCGTTATTATTGTTGTTGTTTGTTCTTGTTGCTGCTGCCGCTGCCACTGTTGTTGTTGTCGTTGCCAAAAATATCTATCTCTTTATCTATCTAAAACTCTCTTGAGCCAGTGACTGTTTTATATTCTATTCTTCTGTCGTCTCCTGCCAAGAATGCAGAATACACAACTACCACCACCGCCGCCAACAAAAAAAATAACCTGACTTCTTCTGTCTGTCTCCTCTCTCAAACAGCATGTTTCTTTCTCTCTTCTTCTGTCTTGTATAAATGTTCTCTCTTCTGTTTTGTCGTTTGCTCTTGTTGTAAATGTGTATATAATTTTGAGGAGGTTGTTATTTTTCAGCAGAGGAGATAGAGTTGGAGGGAGAAAGAAAAGGGGAGTCGAGTCAGGAGTCAAGTCAGAGAGTGAAGCCAGACAAATAAAACTTTTTTTGTGGAGGAAAGATAACAGTAATAATTGTCAACTCCTGTCGTGGTTATTCTTCGTGATCCTTTGACTTGACTTGATCTTCACTTGACCACTACTGTACTGTATAGTATCTACAGACTCAATAAAACTATAAACACCCAACATACAAAGAGAAAGAACAACTTTCATCGGATTTTAATCTACTTTCTTCTGTACATCGTCCTCGCCTGTCTTCTCTCGCCGTTTTAATGGACAACAAGGACACTTTAATACACTCTCTGGACTCCTCCCTAAAAACCTAAACAGATTAGCAGATAAGGAAACACTTTTCACTTTGCTTTAATTTTAAGCAGCAGCAAACCTTTGACTATAAATCCTATACGTAAATACGAACATGTTAGCTTGAAAATTTTCAGTGCAATTAGTTTAATAAACTGATGTCCAACTTAATAAACAAATGTGCACCAAGTAAAAAAACTTAATAAAACTATACGTCAATTTTCCACCATCCCTGAAGGAATTTCTTCAAACGCCGATCGTTCACCGTACAACATGGCCACATCTGAAAACGGAAAAATAGAATTGGTAAGTACAGAAATTATTTCATAAATAATTTAACATTACATCGATCATGATACCTCCCACAACATAGCTTGCCTACCCACCTTTCCACTTTCATCCATACCTTGTTATTTCTGGAATAAAAATTGAATTATCTACAAAGCATAATAGCAGCACAACTACTACCAACAAAACAAACCAAGCAATCAAATTAGATTTGTGGAAGTTACAATGCTATAAACTGCAAACAAACCAGTAATTTGTTTGCCACTTTCCAAGTTTCAACTTACAGCTTACTTTAGTAAAATATACAAATATCATCAATTACCTGTGTACTTTTTGACAGCTGAGCAGCAGGAAAAAAGATAATTAACGACAATGACAGTAGTATCAACAGCAATAATACTTTCCTTGTAAAGTTTCTTGTCAAATTATTTTTTCCCTATTGAGTGTGCACTCTTCATTACTCAGGTAGTTGTAGAACAAATTAACAAACGAGCGAGTTCATATAAAGCTATTAAAGCAGCAATAGTAAAACACAGAATAGCACTCGCACGCACTACAATAACCTTTATGATCAATTGAATAATTAATTTGAAGCACTCATCAACACTACTATGCTCACTACGACTATCATATTAATATTAAAATTTAATGAGCCCCT
>JAQFZG010004415.1:0-11809 GCA_034695465.1 Entomobrya nicoleti
CCACTTCCGGTCTGCCCATAAGCGAAAAGACAAGCGTTATATCCTTCAAAAGCACTTCCCAGCAGGTCCTCCCCCAACTTGCCAAAAATCTCCTCTTGATCCTCCTCCATCCCAAAAACATGGTCAAATGTGAATGACTTTACAGCCGCCGAACTGCTATTATTATTATTATTATTAGCGTTGGCCTGGTCGCCTCCCCCGCCGCCACGGTGGTTGTGCGTTTGTTGTTGGGCGCCGGCGGAAGCCGTTGACGATGGATTATTTAAAATTACTTGATTACTCTCCTTATTCACCCGGACCACTAAGGAACCATCTGGCATTAAGGCTTTCTCACGGGCATTTAATGGGCGCACACGAACACCCACTTTAACCTTGTCCTTCCCCATTTTTTAAAAATTTAATTAACTATTCTTTTAAATTAAAACTATATTTTGTAAAATTAATATATTTTTTTAAACACTAGTCACGGATCACCATCATCAATGACCATGATCACATTTATCACCTATTCTTCTGCTGACTGATCATGATACTGATACTGTTACACAGGTAAGTATGAAGAAGAAGGTGACGATGGTCAGCAGGTGAAAAGTGGTTCTTGTACTTGTAATTCGTCATCATCATCTTCTCTATAAAGTTACGTCATACACCTTTATTGACTCTAATGTATTTTCAATATATCTTCAATGATGAGATTGAATCCAAGATGAGTTGTTAGAAGATGTAGTCTTGCCGCAAGCTATATACTTCAATTTTACATAAAAATAATTACTGGCTTGGCTTCACTGACCGATGATGCGATCCATCAAATTTCGTCAGCCAATTTTTTTCTATTGCGTTTTCCACTAATTTCTTTTGCACAATTAAAAATACTATCAATTTAAAAAATAAATTAAAATACAAGTTATAATTTCCACTTAACTTTACAATTTTAGAGTTAAAACTTTGGCTGTTTTGGAATGTTTAAGGGATATTAATTAACTAAATATTTGATATACTATAAAGCACTTTTTTTTCTTTCTTAACTATTTATATTTAATCTAGTACGTAAGTACATTGGAATGGACGAAAACAAGGTACAAAATATATTTTTAAAATATTCACCAATTTTTTTATAGAACCGAAACTTTAAATTAAAAAGTTAACTATACATCCCTCTCTCGAACAATTTTAATGAGTCATCACATCGTTCACGGCGATGATGACTCAACCGAACTAAAAACCAGGTTAACTCTTTTCTTTTCTTCTGGACCCCACTTCTCTTGGTTTAATAATTTTTTTTAAAGGTGAAAGGGTTAAATTACAATTAATTATATATTTTTTTTTTGGAACTTGGCCACACACTTGTGCTGCAGTATAATTATTTTAAGGACTTTCAGTACAATTTGTTGTGGCAGTGCAGTGCAGTAGCAGCACCTTAACCAGCACAACAACCAAACCACCAGCACCAGCCAACTTCATTTTTTTTATCCAGCAGTCACTCCAGCAGTCCAAGTCAAAAAAAAAGTCTCCTCTTTTTTTTTCCTGACAAAAAAAAATATTTACTATTTTTTCTGTGCTACTATTGTGCAGGTACACTCTTTTCACTCTACTCTTCTTCTGTTTGTTATTTTTGTGTGTGTAATCCAAATGGCCATAATAAATGAACTTGTTCCAGAGGTTCCAGAGAAGAAAGTAGAGCTGTCTATTTTTTTTGTGTCCTCTGGACTTGTACTGGACTGGACTCTCTGGGTCTCCCCCAAAAATAGATCTTAAAAGTGAACACGGAACTGTTCCATAATTTATTAGAGAATTGAGTTCAGTCAGTTCACTCTCTTGCTGGTCTTTTGGATGGATATATGGATAGCATGTATATAGATAGATGAAGATGCTCTCTTTGAAAAAAAAAAATTATCATGTTATGGATATACATTTATATACTTGTTACGTTACAGGTTTTTCAATTCAATTCAACCCTTTTCATTCCAGTTTTATCTCTCTATCTATTTCACATTCACACACACACGCTCCTATCTATATTCCCATTCCCATGTATCCCGTCAAACAAAAGCTTTTGGTTTGGTTTGGTTCGTTCTTCGGTAAACAATGCATTATTGGATAGCAGATTGGTTTTCAGTAGATACACCTTACTCACAATCACAATACAATGCAATGCAAATGCAGAGCTCACTGATTCATTCTGCAAATAAAACGGTCATACAAAAAATTATTATGCGTGTATACCAATTTATCTAATGAATGCCATGAATCATGAAATGAATGAATACCTGAGATCTCTTGTCTAATGAAATGAAAGACACGCATATTGGTAATCCATCATAATAATCATGATGAAAAAAACAATTATCCTTGCAAAAGTTTTTTTGCTAGTCTTAATTCGCCCCAGAAAGTATGACCACGCATAAAAAAATATTGGGATGATGATGAGTTATATGAGTTTGCATGCAATTTTCATATTTTCCATGATAATGATAATGAAACGCGATAATTGATGGTAATTACGGTACGGTATATGTACGTCAACATGCTATGCATCAAGTATGATTGGGGAACAGATGCATGGAAAATTTTACTCAGGTAGGTGGATAGACGAGACGTGAAAAAAAAATTATTCAAGGTAAAAAATAAATCACGTGATTTAAGCAAGTTAGCAGAATAGCTTGTAAAAAAAATGCTAGTAAGTCTGTTATACAAGTTTAAATAGAGCGAATGATTTTTTTTTATTACTGGACATTTTTTTTGCCTCTACGGTTTATACAGAGTAGCCAAGCCAACCAAGTCAATTAAAAATTCACAGGTAAAACGGAGCTTGCTTTTTGGAGAAGGACGCAAAACGCTGACAACGTTGATGCTGTTATGTTGACTAAAATGGAATCTTGAGAAAGGTCAACATAAATTGTTCTAACCCTTTCTTAACCTAAATCTCTCACTTCAGTTAAATAATATACTAATTTGCTATTTAAATACACGTTGGCGGTGTGATGATGATGATGACGATGAGCTAATAGGCACCTTCCTTCATTTTTTTTACTGTTTGCTTCCGCCCAAATTTCTCTGCAATTAAAATACATAAAAAAATTGATGAGGAACATTAATTTTAATTAAGGTCAACCAACCATTAATTTTTAAATGAGTTAAATTCTAGTGCAAAATTGCTAATTGCTTTACCCTAACTACATCCGTTGAGTTAATTTTATTTTGACAACTAGCCATCGCCATTCCAGCGCCTATCCCAATGCCAAGTGTGACCGGCCAAAATCTCCTTTTGAATAGAATTAATGACAAGGCTCCACCAGCTACTATGCCAGATCCTAAACAAAAAACATTTAAATTAAAACCAATCAATTAATGTTAATCAAGTTATTTTTTTTGGTTGAATTGAATATTGAATATCAAAGGGAAAAGGAATATAAAACTTGACTGTTTTTTTTGCTTACCAACTTTAATGATGGCATCCGCCACACATTTATCCATTGCTGATGGGATTTGACCTTCACAAGGCACCGCCGCCGCCCCCTTCTTCTCACATTTCTTTTCTGACATGCCTCCAAACTGAAGTGTTATCAAATAGCAGAGATTTTAGATTGCCTGTCTTCAGGGCCACAAGATAAGGAGTTCCAAAACAAAGGGACTTGTTCACCGGCACCTGACTTGATCCAGCTAATTAGCAATTTAAATGAAGTGGATGATGGTTGGGTAATTTTGAAGTTCCTGTGACCACACAAACAAAAATTAAACATTAATTATATTTTTTTCTTAATGAGTGATACAAATATACACGTTATGATTTCCAATTAAATTAAAATGCCAAAAAATTGATCTCTTTATCAGTTTACTTACCGTAATTTTTAAATCAGCCGTATTTACCAAACTAATTCTTTCATTCAATTACATTACACTAATACACCGCCGTCTACTCTGCTGTGTTATTTTACAAAATGGATTGGTTTCAGGCTTAGCGCCAACCCCTTCATTGCCCCACAACAGCTGAGCTACATACATCTTTTACGATTGCATCATCGCTGCTGCTGGAGAAAATACATATTTTTTATGGAACTTTAATAAAATACAGAGGCAATCAATTAACTTTGTTACCAAATTTTAATTACGCTTGCTTTAAAAAAACACTTAATTAAAAATAAACAAAAAAAACTTCACTAAAAATGGACTCCAAGCGCATTAAAAACTTACGCTGCCGACAGGATTCGAACCTGTGCGGGGAAACCCCATCGGATTTCGAATCCGACTCCTTAACCACTCGGACACGACAGCACATTTGGAAATGACCGTGGCCCAAGCACCATTGCATTCCAACAGCCTTGAAATACACGGGAAACACTGAAACTGAAACCACACCACCGGATTTACATTTTAATTTCAACAATGAACTAAAAAATCCTAACAAAAGCTTTTGTATAGCTTAAAGAACTAAAATAACTAATCACTAAAAAACACACAAACAAACAAACCATAAAAAAAATTAAATCACAATTAAAATTCCAAAATATTTACTTACATTAAAACTCCATTTAAAAAAATTAACTAATTGATAATTTTCATCGAAGGAAAACCGTTAAGGTTGAGAGATAAAGCAAACTTAACTTTTTTGCCTTCAGCGTTTTATAAGCGTTCATTCATTTTCATTCATTTTAATTGCATTGCGTTGGTCATGGAATGGGATTACCGAAAAGCGACTACTGGAACTGGACTGTCTCAATTTCTCTGTGTTCTTCTGTGTATTTTTTTTAATGCATCGATTTTTTTTACTCCGCTCCTCCGCACTCCGCAGCAACAAGATGAAAAGGAGAATAGCATAGCACCACCGAAATAAACACAAGACACAAGAAACACACATGTGTCTATAGCCCTCCGGGCATATGATTTTTTTAAAACTATTTTTTTAAGCGTACACACTAAACCAAGCGTAAATGGTAGATTGGATAGTGGATAGGAATAAAAAGCGTGTGTCTGTGTTTTTTTTTGTGTCGTAGCCAAAACGTGTGTTCTCATCTCAGTGTTTACATTAAAAAACATGCACACACCAACCAAAGCCGAGTGAGAGATGCACACCAAAAAAATATTACATCTCATCATCATCTTTTAAGTTTAATTGTAGAGTTTTAATTAAGAAAAAAATTATAATTATGAAGTTGTGCTAGTCTTTTGTTTAAAAGTTTAAGAGTTCGGTTTTTCTTACTGCTGGACAGCACACCAACTGCAACTTAAAACTTGGGCTCATTAAATGATAAAAGTGTGACCTTGATGGGAGTGACGCCACGTTTGGGATTGAGTGCTTTGGAGTGTGCAAATGTTAACTTGCATCAATATCAAAGAAGTGGGTGGTGATATATATTTTTATAATTGGTGGTTTTAAATGGAGGGATTTAATGGAGTAGTTAATTTTTTATTGTATGTTTATTTATTTTTTTAGTGACATGGAATCGGATAATGTGAGACTTGCCTCGCAGGTGGTGATAGAGTTGGAACATTTGGATCCCAACCTTGTTGCTACTTATGCTTCAAGATATTGTGAGAGGAGGAGGGAACTCGTTGAGACTGATGCGGGGGAGGAGACAGAGGCAGAGGGACTCTTTTCAGATGACACTGGATTCTGTTCGGCACTTGATGATCTCACGTCTCAGGATGAGGCTGAAGGGGAAGATGAAGAGGAACGGCGAGAAAGGGAGGTGGATAGGAACTACCCGAATCTTGTGGAGAAATATTGTGGACTTAAGCACAAAGCGGGGGGGATGAAGGACCCTTTTAATGAGGTGGACTTTACAGAGTTGTGTATGGTTCTGAAGATGAGTGCGGATAAGTCTGGACTAATGGTAAATTAAAAAGAGTAATTGAAAAGGTTAATGATTAATGGTTAACAAGTAAAGTTAATTGAGAGACTTTTTTTTTAATTTATAGAAGTCTGCTGAGCTGTTGGATGTCGCCCTTCAAATATTCTGTCGTCAGGTGAGCGTGTGTCAACGGGGTGTAGTCAGATTGGCGGAGGAACTCAATAAAAGAGGTAGACGACCTGGTCCAGGTCCAGGTCCAGTGGAGCAAAATGAAGGGGATCGAGGAAGGAGTGAAAATGAAGGGGGTGGTCAACCGGAAGTGCGTCAGCGAAAAGCGGCGATGATAAGGGTGGGGGAGAAAAGGGGGAAATGGGTGGATGGGGAACAAGCAGAGTATAGCTTTGTGAAGGAGTTGAGCGAGCAGATTATAATGAGAAGGGTGAGAATGCATGAGTGTATGGAGAGCATTGTTAAAAATCCGTATTTGGATTTTGAGGTTGATTTGGGGGAGTTTTACGAAGATGGGATGGGGATGATGGGGGAGGAGGTGGTGGTGATGGAGGGGAACGGCCATAACCAGTCGGCAGCTCAGCTGATGAGGGAAATGGGTAGATATGTTAATTCGAGGACAATGGGTGATATATTCTTGCCTGGAGGTGAACTTTTGGGAGGAAATGGGGAGGAGGAGGAAATTATGGAGGGTTTGGATCTGATGTCAGTGGCAATGGAGGTGGACGCTGAGAATATGGAACCTGAATCTTTACCTTTGCCATTGACACAAAGCGAAGGAGTGATGGAGGATTTGACTGGGTTACCAGCTGGGGATGACCTTGGGGTTGGGGCGATGGTAATGGAGGGTGAGGGAGGGGAAAATGTGCCTCCAAAGGAGAAGGGGAGAAAAGGGTCAAAGAAAAATAGGAAGAGAAGAAGGGTCCCATTTGGGGAACATCAGAATATCGGGGAAGAGGAAGGGCAGCCGACGGGGGAGAAGCTTGCTAGACTTGAGGGGGATGGAGGTGATGGGACGACAAGGGAAGGTGGTGACGAGTTGAGTGATAACCCAAATGGAAATGCTGGGAATGCTGTGCATGAGCAGTCTACTTTGCTGATTAATAACGATGATTTTGAAGATTGGGCGGCGGGGGAATTGGATTTGACATTGGGTGCCGGTGCAGATGGCTGTGATGATGGAGTGTTTCGTCCTCCAAGTCCCCTCAGTGGACAAGGTAAATAATAAGCAATTAGCAGATAAAAAAAAATCTCTAATTTTTTTAGTAAAGTTTTGCAAAATAAAATTTGATAATGATTTTTTTTAAATGGTAGACTGGTCCCTTTTGAAGTTCACTGTGAAAAACCACAAGTATGACATGAAAGCGATTAAAACCAAGTTTAAGGACATTATCAACTCATCTCCTCCTGAAAAGGGGGACATCACTTTTGTCGAGATTCTAGAAAAGTGTGAGATGACAGTTCTCGCAAGATCCGATGAATGTGTCTTCCGTAACCACCACCACCATCACCAAGATAACAACTTAACTGCCACCACCCCCACCCCCACCAAAGAGATCTCAGTTGGTGTAGCTTTTCTTGCCATGCTTCACAACGCAGCTAGTGAAGGATTCTATTTGAGGGAGGATCCCGAAGGAGCTTTTAAGGTCTCAAGAGAAATGCCCGGATGGGAGGAAGGGGATAATTGACTGAACTGAAATAAAACCGCGTGATAGAAAAATAATACTACATTGTTATTTTTTACCATGAATAATCTACTACTTTAGTTAAATACAGTTTAAAATATAATTAAGACTTGAAGACATTTTTGTACTGTTTTTTTTTTAAATTGTCTTGTAGTCATTTTTTTGGTACACTGAAAGGAATGATATGTTTTTTGTACTTGAAATACATTTATAAAAAAAAAATTACCAAATGAGTTACGTAGTCTAGTCTAGTGCTTTAATGTTGTAGTTTACGTAGCAAGTGATTTAGTAAAAAAATTGTACCTTTTTATAATGCATAATGTATTAGATAGATATATTATGTACTTTGTACTTTGCTAAAAAATTTACCAAGTTAATTACTTATCCTTGTCCTTGTCTTGCTTTATGTTATGTTATAGTTTGTTAAAAAATATATATGACTGTTTTCCTATAATGACTCTAGTTTACTTAAGACTTTAATTTACTTACATAATTAATTTTTGGATTGGACAATCATTCAATTCAATGTAAAAAAAAATGTTGGGGAAATTAATTCCAATTTGTTATATGAGATATATATTAAAAATTTGTTGAAAAATTTGTACCAATGCATAAAAAACTTGTGCATTTGAAAAAGAAATAAACGTGAACTTGAACTACTGTATCTCTATGAATTATATTATAAAAACCGTTATTCAACTCTCGTTGAAATACTCATATTGCTTATCATGATAACATGTAATTAATTGTAATGATAAGAATTGCCGTGTATGCATATTATGGTACATTAATCGTTTTCAGAGTTCATATTCAATGTTTCTACAGTTCAGTCCCTTTAAAAGTCTGCATGTAAAGATAGTAAAGATAAAGTCAACAAGTTGGAATAACGAATAAGCATTCCCAAATTAGCAAAAAATTGATTGGAAATCACCAGTTTTAGAATTGGATTTATCAATATCGATATCGTGTCGTCAATTCCACAAGTCGTTTTTTCCACTGAACACATTCGGAATTTTTTCTCCAAATTTCCACAGCCAACGAGATATGGTTATCCATGTAAGCAGTAATTTTGTTAAATATCAAATAGGATTAGTGATTACTCACCCTTGCTTGCAATCTAATTCATATTTGAGAATTATATATTTATTTATATTTAGAAAACCTTTCAAATCCACTATACATATTACTTACCTTATTGTTATTCTATTTACAGAGATTACAGTTTACAAGTTGATGAGCTTTATAATACATACAGTACTTTAACAATATAATTTTTTTCCCTGGAGCTTTCCTTTTTTAAATACTGGCATAACACAATATCTTTCGATATTACAAATTAGTTGCTCAAATCACATATAGTTTCTTAAGTTATGGTCCAAAAGTAAATATCTGTACATTTTGAATCTCCTTAAAATAATTTTTTTTTACTAACTATTACTAATATATTCCGTGCGCGGGGATTTTACACATTTTTTTTTTACAAAAGACATATATGACAAAACGGCGAGATGACAAAATTTCAACATGACACAAAAGACAATATGACACAAAACGTTATTACATAATCTGAAAATATAAACTTTCGCAAGAAGTACTAAAGCTAATCAGTTATAAAATCAATATACAGGTGTCAATAGTATGTAAACAATATATAGTTTCTATTGTGCCTTCGTAAAATTGTACTATTCAAAATTTGGAAATGGAAACCTCTGTCAAAATGCTTTTATTATACCTACTAAGCCTGAAGCAGGACTAATGTTGCATTTGATTCTTACGATTTGATGCTTTTCATAGCCTCTTCGATGTTCTCCGTTACTGCTTGAAGAAATTTAATATAAAAACCCGTCTGACAATACTTCACAATTACTAAAATACTATCCACTATATATTTTCAAAAAAGCCAACTAATGAAGAGACTTTTGCGAACTCCAACGAACTGTAAAATCTTTTCTTCAGTGAAATATGTCAATGTGTTAGCACTTACAAACAATTTCAAACTCAAATTCATTGTCAATTAAAGAATATCGGCAAACCACATGCATTTTTGCAATGAAATATTTTTGCGTCAAATCCCCGTTTTGTCTTTTTTGAAATTGTGTCATATATCCGTTTTGTCTTATTTTTTTGTTATATTGGTATTTTGTAATCTTGTTTTATGTAAAATCCCCTAGGACCAATATATTCATAAGTAACATTTAGACTTTCAATTTTAATGCATTGGCAACGTATTTAACCTATTCATTTATTATAAATGATTATTTAATACTAAATATTTATATCCTAATGAGTCCTTAAATTCACTAAAAGTTTTTACCTTCAAATTCGGCAATCAGCAATTTTTGATGATGTCCACAGTATTTTACGAATATATATATATTTTTAAGACAAGTTAGATGTCTTACGACGAAAACAATCTTTTGATTCAGTTACAGTCACTATCTTTAATTTAAACGTTTTTGCTTAATATGGGGCAAATTTAGAATTTAACTTTTGATTCGTAAATCTTCCATCAAATTTCTAACACGCATTCATTTTTAGCCTTTTATTCTTAAAATTTCTTAAATTTCAACGATTTTTTTTAAACTTCACCACCACCACATTTACCTGCTTTGTTTACCATGTGAGACTCTAATCTCTATGAAATCAATAAGAGCACCAATTTGGATAAACTGAGGTCCTCATAAACCGTAGTAAACGGTTAAATTTAGACACTCGATGAGGAAATATAGAGAATTGTTTCATTTATAGTTAAACATCACATGTAATTATTCTTAATAGTATATGAGTTATATATAGAGAGAATGCCCTTGACCTTGAGGTTACAAGGTCATTTTTTTATGTCGTTTCAAGAATAACAAATTGGGGGCATGGATTAACCTTTTTTAAATTATAAGCTGAAAATTGGTGCACACTTAAATCTCAAACCATTTAATTTGAATATGACTTCTTGACCCAACCCCTCTTTAACCCAACCTAATTACCTCCAACTCTATGACTCCACTTCTCTAACCCCAAATGAGGGTAACATGAAAACAATGGATTTTATAGTTGAAAATTCCTACTCAAATCCTACCTAAATCTCAAATCCCTGAATTTACATATATGCCATCAATGACTGGACAACTCTGAGTAAAGATAAATAGATTCAAATCAATCGTTGCCAAAGTTGGAATCCCTTAACCATCCGATAGAAATGCCTCCCGGGACGGATGCTTTTTCCGGAAAGGAGTCTTGTGAAAGAACCAAGTCCTCGTGGCAGTTATAAACGAAATGTACTTGATACGACATGACAAAAAGCCCCGACCAAAGGAGAGGGAACATAACATACAGTTACTTCAACCTGGATAGAACTGGGGAAATCCGGTTAGGTTCCACTTGAAAGGAGAAAACTGGAAGAGTAGGTGAGGAAGATGAACGTGAGATTTACCGGATAACGAGCGAAATAAAAATAGATGAAGCTGATTTTGACATGAGGTTTGGAGACAAAAAACATTGATGGACCACATCCCAACTAACTCCAAGGGACCAGTTCAACACGAAAATATCTGATCAAAATTTAATTTCATTCGAATAGAACAGACTTTTATTTGAACTTGATCAAACAACAAGTTTTTACTGTAGATCAAGCAATATATAACCATAACCAAAGTAACTGCGGATTTGGGTTTTTCTATATGTTCGTATAAGTGCGTAAGGCGCCAGTAGACCACAAAGCGTAATTTGGAATGCATAAAGCACCAGTAGCCTTCAAAGCGTACTTTGTGAAATGCATAAAGCGCCAAGCTGGCTGTTCAGCAAAATTTGTTATCAGAAGCTTTTAAATTGGATACAATTATACAATTATGTTGAAGCATTTGGAATAAGTTTGGACTATTTTGAATTGAAACCCACAAAAACTTGGTAGAAAGTGCATTGGAAAGCTAAAATTTAGGACTTGGATTGCAGCAACATTGAGGCGGCCCATATTGTGTTGCTTGATGCGAAAAGCGCTCGTGCACATATTTAGGTGCCCACAAAAAGAAGCTGGAAAGCACGCATGCAGATGTTTAGGCTCACTACATAAATGTAAATCCTCGAAAAAGAACGTATTTAAGCACGGAAAATATATCGAAGACAAACTATCTTATGTATAAATAAATATTTGGTGTAGTGACAATCACCGAATATGCAAATCTCAGACTGTGAAAAACTCCAACTATGAAAAACTATTATTGTGCAGTGTTGGGTTGTGATTTGTTAGTTTAGGTTTGGTTATACATTGACTAGAGTGTTGGGTTGTGATTAGGAAGGTTAGGTTTAGTTCGGTTATACATTGACTAGAGTGTT
>JAQFZG010004416.1:0-11808 GCA_034695465.1 Entomobrya nicoleti
TTTGGCAGTACGGAGCATTTTCCCCCAGGTGGCGCTGTTTCCCATAAGGACTGTACATTTTATAGCTCCGGTCTCCGCTGACGGATTTTCATGATGAATAGCATTTTGAAATCAGCGTTCAAAACTTAGCTACGGGTACATTTCATTCGCACATAACAATTAATAACTTTTTAATTTTTTAAAGAATTTATGTGGACTTATAGAAAGTATACAGTGGACTTTTCGCTGCAATTTAGTTATTTGTGTGCAGCGCTTACAAAAGCCGAAACAAACTTTAACTTCATATGCACCAAAATGCGCACTGTCCAAGGCAATGGTTTGCACAATCAAGCCATTTAAAACAACCACTGTGTGTTTCAAAAATCTCATAAAACCCAAAAATTTGGGCTGGACTTATAGAAAGTATACACACTGTAGTATCCGGCAAGCAAAATCTAAATCTAGTTTCAGCTACGTATTTATTTCGCTTTTAGCGATTTTATTGTTATCATTCCATTATATTAGACTGACTTTCTTGACACGTGCTCGTGAATATTGTATGCACTCATTGCACTTTTAGAGTTCTGTATATTTTGCTGCATCATGCAGGAGGGCGACATTTTCTGACGTTGGAGTGGCATCATCCTGGGAAACTGCACTTGATGCCATTTAATACTTCTTATAGTAGACCAATGCAAGATATATAGTTCACCCTTCTGTGATGCTGAGTGTGTAGCATCCCTATCATTATCACAAATGAAAAATATATTAGACACTGAGACTGTTTATTGCACACCATTGTGCACTGGAAATTGAGGAAGGGAGAAAGGATGCACACTCTATGCCGCATAAATCACTTATTAAAATGTTTAAATGATTTTTACCTAATATAAACTACCTATTTTGATATCACAAGCAACTTTTGATCGCGGTCATGAAAATTGAATGTATGAAGCTTAATCTTAGCTTTACTCTAATGATTATCGGGCTGAGTGTCAATTCATGGAAAAGACGAAGCGTTTGGACGAATTGGGTTTGCGTCACTATGCGTTGCGCTAGCAGGAATATATTATCTAGCAAGACCAAAGTCATTCGTTTTGCCCTAATGGAATGCTTCACATTGTCATAATATTGTTGTAATTAACAATCACTTCAATAGTCAAGAAGAATCAACGATAAGTTTTGTAAATAGTTAAATTGAAAGAAAGAAAATGTGTATGTCAGTATGCAGATCAGATTTTTTTTATCGGCACGTATAAATTTCTTCTTGTTAGTCGATAGACGATGGTCAAATATTTCTAAGATGGGTTTCCTATGAGTCACTGCACTAGTTTCGTATACAAGTTTGTGGAAATTAAGAGATAAGCGAAGTTTGATTTGCGCTAGAATGACTCAATGTGTTTTGTGTTCGATTTGTTTGATCTTTCGCTCCGGATCTGAGGTTCAGATTCTGAACTGAACTTCTTTTACTATTGAGTAATTGAGGGAGATATCTCTGTACAATATGTGATATGCGGTTTTATGCAATTTCATGGAATAATGCCAAAGGGCTTCTCCATAAGTTATATCAGTCGACGATCTACGCTATAAAACGATAAGCAGGAACAGTTGATGCAGAAAAGATGCAAGTTAAACAACATTTTCATTGTTGCGTTTCTGTTGCACTTGATGTAAGTTTACGGGTGTTTGCTGGTTACAATAAGTAGGATATAGCAAAGTAGCTGTAAACAGACAAAATTGAAAATGCAATGGTGACCAGACTAGAGATAGCAGACGGACAGACAAAATAAACTCTTTCTATAATCTGGCTATTAAATCAACGAATATAAAACAAAGTTCATCCAAAAATCCATCCCACCCCAACCTCATCGTCGTCATCATCATCAGAAACCTATCAACTACGTGTGCATTACCCCTCATCAAATCAAGGAAGCAAATAGTGACGGTAGTTTGTTCCAAGTATCTACAACAAGCATCCTTCACTTATTCCAAATATATTGCCTATTTTCACGAAGTACATTACATGTACATAAAATGTGCATATATTCTATTTTAAGCCAAGGGCTTCGCTTGTATCAAAGTATAGAATTGGGGTGAAACACTTGTATCGTATCGTATCATCAAAAACCATGGTCAGATCTTTCTGTTGATTATCCTCGTTCATTCTACTTGTCTCCTGTCTTTAAAATCTTTGTTTGTCGAACAGCTTAAATGAGTACAACTTTATTAGTTCATATGAGATCCAAAAAGTAAACAGTACAAATGGACGCCTAAGGTTCAGTGAAAGCAGATATGGGAAAGGCAATTTAAACGTCACTGGTAATTAATCGCTAGTGATCAAGGATGTTATGGTAAGTATCCAACATAAATCTAGTTCTAGTACATAGTACGCTTGTTTTAGAATGTAAAAACCTTCGTTTTGATGAGGTTTTTAAAAATTTCATGGTACCTTATTTCGCTGGAGTCTAGCCATTTGACGAAAATGGCGCTGTTCAAATCTAAAATTGGAGAGCGGAACAAGATTTCGTTTTATGTCAATTGTTAAAAATAAACGAAAAAGTGATCGACATCATGTTTTTGATTGCCAGCAAAACAAAGCTAATATTAATTTTAGTGCATTATAAAATTTCCTTCTCCCGATGATGAAAATAACCATAAGTTTCTTGTTTCACTCGAAGATTTTAATCACATCTCGTAATTTTTACCAAAATTAGATTAAAGGAAGCTAAGAGGTTGTTTAGTGTAAAAGTATACAATGAAAGCAAATTCAAAACCGAAAGCTTCAATGAAACAGGCTATTTCCGAAGTTCAGTGTTTTTGAGTATGGGTTTTCTCCATTCAAATCGTAAGTGGAGGATCTGTTATATGCTACTGTAACCGCTTAGAATTTATTCATTGGATGAAACCTCTACAAATAGTGCTTTCTTCTACTTTTACTATTATACTTTGTGTGTTCCGTCCGACACAAGTGATACCGGCAATCACGTTTTAAGCACCAGCTTTTTGTTAAGTGCGTAACAATAGTAGTAGTACTTTTTACAATGATTGTCATCATATTATATCCATAAATAACTTTCTACGCACAAAAAGTAACACTATATTGCTGTAGTACTTCGAACTTGAGATACTAGAGTTCTGCCATTTGTAATGCAACCTCCAAAAGTTATCAAGAGTCAAACTTTCAACCCACCCTTACTTTCTCATTCGAGTGGGATGCATTGGAATGTCTTTTATAATCACAATGCATTCAAAATTAATTGCGTTTGATTGTATTTTATACGTTTTTGGGATACCTTCATAATTTCCCCTCTATCCCATTGTGCAATTAAATGAATGAATAATTTTATAATATAATGAATTTCTCATTATGGCTAAAGATATAATGATAATGATGATGGGTTGGGCTTTGGAATTTCATTTTGATCATTAACATGATTTTTTTAATAGAATACACATATAACAAAAAAGAATACTTCCTTCATCATCCCAATCCCAATACAGATAGATGCATGGCCAAGTTTCAACGAATGTTTTAGTCAATATTTCCACTTCCACATTCGTTTCAATCTAATCTTCATTTTCGCTTTCGCTATACTTTCAGATCTACTTACTTCTAAAATCCTGTTTAATATTACAAAAAATATTAAGCCGTCTAACTAAAATAGATTAGAAATGGGCAACTTCGGCCGATGATTATTCCATTCCGCACCGCGCCATTATTGGTCACACGTTACTCTTTATAGTTGCGCGTAATTACGAAGTCATTAAAAGTGCATGAACCCATAAAACGAGAGGTGACCCCGTACTCTGGACATCTATTAATTGTTGTCCCCATCCCTATCTGAATTGCCATTTTAAAACCAATGAGTTTATTGTTGGAATTCCAGGAGTCGGAACAATTTGGTTTCTTCCGAGCCTTTTAGCACTCACATAAAATCCCAAATCTCTTTGATAGTAAAAACTTGAAACTTTGTTTCATGGATTTTTCCTTACATTTTGCATACAACATACTATTTTATTCAAGTTCATACATTATCATCGTACACTTGATTGAAACAAGCTTGTACAACATGCAAGAAATTTCTTTCGATAATGGAACGGACATCTTAAATTATTCTTGTACTCTTCCTCCGGAAGTGTTTTGATCTCCAACAACTAGTTCTGTGTAATCCTAAATGTGAAATATAAAAATGCAAAATATGTCATACCATATAAAGTAACAGCATAGTACCAACCTTACGATTAGTTTAACTGAAAAGTTATACTTGGCTTACTTTAGCCGTGATTGTATTTAAAGCTTGATAGAAATATCTCGACAGATCTGTGAAACAAGGCCGCTGATTAGGGCTAATTTCCCAACATTTTAGCATAATATCCTTGTATCTAATAACAAAAAATGTCAATTGAATTATGTTTGAAATAAAAATCCTTTCCTACATTGTGGAAAGCTCTTACAGTAAATTCATTTTTGAAAAAATATATGTATTGGTGAGATTCGTACAAGTTAACTGGAGCGTGTTTTGGTCTTAGCATTCGGAATCCTTTCTCTAAGTTATCTACAAACTCCAGGCTCCAGGATAAACCAGGATATGGCACTTCTCCAAGGGAAAATATCTTAGTAGTAAAGAGTAGAGTAACAATTTGTTTTATTCGTTCAATGTGCACTCTTCAGGGATTTTGAACAAGAAGGCATGGTCCAAAATCCAAATTAATAAAGAATCTTTGTACATGCCTTTAGCATATATATAGCATAATATATATACCTCAAACAGAAGAACCCCGTACATCCAAACATCAGAGGCTGTGGAGAAACTCATTTCCCTTAATGATTCTATTGCCATCCAACGCCAAGGAAGTGGTTCCTATCGGATTAAATTTCATGATATTGCATAATACGCACTGCATTTACAGTGAATTTTTACTGTGTTGTCTGTTTGTAATTTGTAATTGTGTCACAAAACAAAACCTCTTGATTCGTGACTGCGGAAAAGAGACCGTATAATGCAGAAATATATGAGAGAAAAAAACACTAAAAAAAATCAAGACGTATTTTACCTCTTTCTTTTTAATATACTGGATGTACCCGTATAGCTTTCGAGAGAGACCAAAATCAGAAATTTTGGCTACGTTATGGTCAACCAGGAGAATGTTTCTCGCAGCCAGGTCACCATGAATGACCTTGAAAAAAAATTCTAATTTAGTAAAATGTCTAATTGTGAATTGTGAATCTGTTTTGTGAAACCAAATTTACCTGTTTGCTTGAAAGAAACTCCATTCCCTTTGCTATTTGGTGCCCATATTGTAACAACTGTTTAATTGTTAAGTATTTTCCATGTCTGTCAGAAATTTGTATTGTTAATTATGCATAAAGGGTAAACTTAATCATTTATTTAAAACTTAATAATCTTACGAATCCTGAGATGTGGTTTCGCAGACGGAAGGTAAATCCCTTGCTTCAAATTGCTCAGCAGACAAAAAATTATTTCGATTTGACCTCAAAAACTTTTCCAGGCTTCCGAGACCACAAAATTCCATAAAAAGGCACACATTGCCTAATATATTTTCAATATTATTGAAAAACCTCGAAAATTTTTATATAACTCAAAAAATTAATGTATTAAAAAACCAGATTCCACCTTTCTTTAAGTCTTTTGTGTATGCTGCTTCCAGATTAACGATAAAATCATGCCTGCCGATATGTGACAGAATTTTAATTTCTCCAAGCAAAGATTGTAAGTACTCTTTAGTTGCATGTGGCTTTACTGTTTTAGCAGCAACAACTTTCCCCTTACAGAGTGCTTTGTGTACAACGCCATATGCACCTGTTCCAAGGCATTTGTTGTAATCTGACGAAAAAAGTGAAAGCTGAAGATGTTTAACACTCATTTAACATTGCACATCATCATGGAATTATAAGTTTTCGCAACTTATTTTCCTAATACTTAATATGCATATTTACCTATAGCGAATTGGCTAGAAGAAACTTCATAATCAGCGTTGTAAGGTTCATCAATAAAAGTTTCTTGAACCAGTTCGCTCATACGAATAGAACGTAACTGATGTTTCCCCGAAGATAGTCTCCCATATTTAAATTCTTTGATGTCTGAAGGTGAGAGAATTGTCTAAAACGTTAATTACATATTATCACACATTACTTTTTAAATTGACTCTTAGCTTTATGCTTTTTTATATCACTGGCTACACACAACGTTATTCCGACGATATCTGTAGAAAAAGTATGTCAGGATAAAAACAGAAAAACATGAAATCGCCACAATTAGCAAAGCACTCCATAATGGTATCGACGTTAGTCGCCTTCTTCGATTTCTTCCTTCTGATTTGAAAAACGTTAATAAATCAATTGTTCGGCAATCTGAATGATATACAATTAAATAAATCACCACTCAGACATTCCGAGATATTCCAGCTTCTCGTTTGGTCAAGAAATCCACGCCGACATTCGTTCACGGTTACTGCTGGCCATGAAGTAAATCCATTGAGTAAATGAATGGATTTTATGCAATTTATATCGTCAGTTAAATCCGTGTCCAAAAGTTCTAATTAATGAAATTTAGGCCTGTTATCAACAATGAAAAATGTATAGGAGTGTATAATGCATGGTGAAAGTACTTGGTCGTGAAATTTACTTAAGCAGTCAAGTTTGCATCCGTTTCGCTTACAATTCCGGAAACGCTCGTCATCTTCGGTATAACACCAGTCATTTGATATCTATAGTAAAAATTGATAATATTACAAAGGCCTAATACTTGGATAGAAATCATGTTTGCATTCTCATGAATTCCATCACTAAACTTATGTTTGTATATGAAACCTGAAATAAACCCAGAGAATATTGGTGACAAGATTCTGTACGAAGGTCTTCACTAAAAAACGTATGACCCTTTACCGCAGATGTGTTTCCATTGCTTAACGCATCAGCGAGACAAATCCCTTTATGCAAAAATATAAAATCTCAAAATATTTCGATTTTTTTTTTTGGAAAATATGTACTATCTAGAAAACTTACATTGATCCGCCAAGTCAATATCTACATTTAAATCGTCCAGTTGGAGTGCAATATCACATTTATCCAATATTAAAGCATTAGCTGGCACACGTAGGCTTTCATAAATCAGGAAAAAATTAAAGATGATTTTGCGTCTAACAACGTGAAATTTAATGGGAAGAGTATTCATGATTTCAATATATTCCTTTTAAAATAAATTTGCTGAATGTATGTTTTGTACGCTATAAAATGACACTGCTCTTAGGAAATCTAGCTACTCATTATTAAATTATAAAAGTCAAGCATTACAATTCTTTTTTGAGTTTTATGTTCTATCTCTAACGTCATATCCGCCTTCATTGGCTTGGATCGTTCGTTTGCAACTAATTTTTGATCAACTACATATTTATAGAAACCGCAATGTGATACTAATACTTCCTTGCATTTCGTCTCGTTAAATTCTTACTAAAGTAACGCAAGCTACTTTATAAGAATAGTGTTTGTCATCCATCACGTAGCTTGTATGGAATTTGAGCTAAAAATCACACTCTTGAGATTTTGGTCTTGTGTAAACAACAGTATTAGTAAAGCTTGCGCTACTTGTCAACGTCCATAGGTTATTAGCTATTTTTTAAGTATGAGCTATATGTGATATAATAAAGTGTATGTTTTGTTTGCTTTTAAGATTCAGCCAAAAATCTAATGAATAAAAAAGTGACGAATGTAATCATAACCATATTTGAAAATTGAACATACTCTGTACTCATTGAGGAAGTAGATGGCTGAATTATATGGTTTTAGATATAATTAATAAACTCATAAAACTGACGTGAGTATGATTTCATTCCCATGAAAATCCTCACGGATTCTGTGGGACGCAACACAGAATGAAATAGAAATGCATTGTGTAAGTGAAAAGATCATCCAACAATATGCGTCTTCGCTCGCTTTGCAATCTATGAACTATTCCGGACGGTCCTGTCAACCATGTAGAAATCGGAGTAACAATTCAATGATAAATAGCTTTACAGGTTCCGGCTCGTTGGTGAAACACGCTTACATTCAAATATATGTATATACCATTATCCTGAGTCATTTACCGTAACAGCTTTTACATGTACTGACTATACAGTACCTTGTCGACCTTCATACTTTCATAAAAAAGGTCTTGTGTGGCAAAATAGAGGAATAATTCGTCAAAAGTTAGTACACAATATTTCAATTTTCAAATATTTATATAACGATACTCAACATGTTATAGGATAGGATGATATTTTTTTTTGATTTCATCTCATTTGCATAGTAATCGCTGTATATTGATAGCCACACTACCAAATCCAGTGGAATAATATTATGACTGCAATTTTAAAGTTTGGAATTCATTGCAAAGTCTGCTTATACTTGAAAGATGAGTAATCTTTATGATCCCTCCCGTTCATACTATATTATAATCCTTCGACTGCCAAAAGCACAATTTTACTGTGAGATTACCTACTTGGCGGCGGCATAAGTGTCACTGCTTTAAGTAAATATATATATATATATATGTGACAAGGCGGTGGTATATTTGTGCATCACTTCCAGTCTTTTTTTTACCATTTCCTCCATAAAACATTGTTTATGTTTATGATTTTATGATGCAGTTTTAGTAAGAATTTTTAGAATTGCCAACTTTAGTAGTGAAAGGACACGGTACAAAGGCATGGACATGGCAAAAGTTGCGTAAAAAATTATTTCTTTATCTACGAATACAAGTTTAGTTGTGCGTAGAGTGCTGGAGCGGGTGTCCTGCTTGGTGAATTGTGAGAAATGCGTGAATGTTCCTTTACTTGTACTGCATGAGGGGTAAAAGTAAATGGAGTGAACAAGAGTCGGGCTGGCGACGACGGCGAGAACGACGGGATGTCTTCTATTTTGGCAGGGTGGTTTTAGTCATGATCATTATTTAAAGCATATAAAATCGGTTTATTCAAGTACCGACCATAATGCAACCGTATGCCAGGGAGGTTGCAGGAAAGTTATTTATGATGATGATGTTTTGGTTTGCAGGAAACATGCAAAGTGGATAGGGTGCTGCTGGGGCACTTAGGATAGAAATGATCTCGCAACTTGTGTGTGCCTTTATTATTCGAGCATACAGCCAAAAAACAAGAACAAAACGTTAATATAAATCCCAACTTCGTGTATGCGCTATGAGACCAAGTACATAAATCTGCTTTTGGATGAACAAGCTCTCTGATTGTTTGATTGCAAGTGGACCAACGTTTCTCAACGCTTTTAAAAGTATATTTTTCACTGTCTAGGAAATTAAAATTGCATGGTACACATACTGAATGTCTGAAAAGGGTTTTTGAATTCAAATGACGACCAACGCAACGCAACGTCGTGAAGCATTATGATTGTGATCAAGATCACTTTCAGCCAGGATAATGGGTTTAAAAATGCGAGACAGTCTCAGTATTGCATACTATAGACAATTAAGTGTATTTGACAGGACAAAAAACAGCAACCACTCTATGATTTACGATTGCTGCTTATTATTGGTAATTATGTTGATTTGTGGACCAAACGGTTGTTTATGATCAAATTATGGGATAATTAAAGGCATGTTAGAACCTTTTAATACGAGTTTAACATCATTGTTTTGTGGGAAGCATGAGGCTTTATCGTGTGCAAAAAATAAGATCGTCCTTCTTTTTTAATTCAATTAATTTTATTTAAAGTGCTTATCAATAATGAACTTTATCAGTGACAGCTGCTGGACTATTATAATCCCATCATTGCTGATATACGCGATACAATGTTCGTGTAAATTTTTTTGAACCATGGTGTGGGCTTGAAAAATCAAATCTTCCGAAGATCAATTGATGGCAATAAAAGATAGATCATGTGAACATACAATGTTACAAGTCAATCAATCGTACATTTGAGCTCGGAGTAAAATAATGAATACTTTCATTAATTTTATTTCATAAATCAGTCATTCGGTAGTTTTCAAAGTTTACTACTCGGTCGTCTTGTTTCTTTCCTTGTCAAGTAGTACAATAAAGAGTCTTCCAAACATGAATAAGTTTGCTGTTTCCGTTTTTATAACATGCGTCATCGCTATTTCTTTAGGTCTCGACTGCTCAAATGTAGTAACTAGAGAATCTCAAGGAGTACTTAGCTGGCTTGGGCAAATTAACTGGACAGCGCCAGTTTCTACAGGTGACTCTGGATGGACACTTACATTGTTCTTTGATCAAAATTTCACTGGAGTTGGGGTAAGATTCCATTTTTTTCCTCGCACAAAATCTTTGGACCATATTCATACTTTTGCTAATTTTTCTCAGGTATGGCAAGCACAGGTAGAATATAGTAGAGAAGAAGGATGGGCCCAAATTACAAACAGAGAAGGCGACGAATACATCGAAGCTGGAGAAGAGAGATTCATTAGATTCCGAGTGAATTACGGACGAGATATTCCTATACCTCAAGTCGTTTCGTTACGATTTCAAGATATTGAACTTTGTAACTAACATTAACCATGTGTACATATACTTTTAATGGTTTATACAATCAAATAAAGCTACAGCTCCCTTCATTAAGTGTTTCAATTTAGCAATTGAATTGGGATTTAAAAAAAACATTTGACACATAATTAATTACAAATATGTATATGTATGTTTCTGCTATAACAGAAACATCAAATGACTAAATACTAGATTATTACTGTATCCGATTGTATTGTATGCATGGTATATGTGTAACATTAGCTTTTTTAAATTCAGTGAAGATTCTTATTCATGATTTCCGAGAATTTATTTTTGAAGAGGTCCATATAGTCAAGGGTTCAATATTAGTTTACTCAAAACGAATACTTTATATAAAAAGTTCAATTTTTCCATTATAAAATAATATACCACTTTCGTATTCCTCTGGATAACTCAGAGAGCTTGTCGTTGGAAAAATAGCACCTGCCAAACCATAATAATCCCACTTGATTTGCTCTCGTGGGTAGCACTCATCATTGTACTATGTAGTAATGGCATAATGATTTGGTAAACATGAAAAAAATGTAAAATTCCAGTTAGTGAAAGTACGGATATTATATTCCAGGAGTACTTTTATACTCAAGACAATTTGCTCGGAACGAGCTATTTAAACAACTTGGTCTTCTCGTTGATAGATTGTATGATTACTATACTGATTCAATATAAAATCTACTTAAACCAATGTAAGATACTTCATGCAGCATTTTTTTTGCATCTACGCCACAGAAAAGAGTAGGAACAGACATGTAGTTTTTTCCCCTTCCAGCATCATTTCCCAGAAAAGTTATCAACAACATTAGATGGAGGCAACTATGTTTATACAGAGGGAAATAAATACTGGGAGAAAACTCGATTTTTCTTTTGCCCTTCTGTTTTGCTTCATCATCAAAATGTTTGCATGCTTCATGTGGCATGCATAGATACTACGAACAAGCATCAGCGTCCCCCACTTCACTTTCGATTCACGAGGAGATGTATTTTCACATGCGACATGTTGAATTTCGTTGGATAATAAGCAAAAGGACGAATGTTTAGAGTTTCTGGAGAAATACATATATGAAAAATTCCCTTGATGGTGGATTTATGCATTATGAATAAACCTTGTGGTGATTTTCCAGATTTGTAGAGTAGAGCAGGAGATATAAGATGGTGTTGTGTATAAAACGATATGCAAAAATGAAATAAAAATCAGTTGAATTGATCTAAAAAACAAGTCATGAAATGAGCTTTTAAAAAGTTTCGTATTGTTTATTTAAGATCCGATGGTGAAAAATGCATTGCTATATGTTA
>JAQFZG010004417.1:0-11803 GCA_034695465.1 Entomobrya nicoleti
TGTAAAAGTGTTTGTCTTCTTTTTATATAACTTGGTTTTAAGACGCAAAAAATATTTTAGAGAAATGCTGAGAATAACTAGCACCGACAAGCGGTTAATTGAATGTGGTCCGTTAATTCAACTCCAGTTATTAATTGAAGGTGCCCGTTAGTTCAACTCCAACTATTGAATTGAGCTTTATTTCAAGTGCTATTGTATATCAGTACAAACAATACATACATACATATAAACGCCAATATACTACTATTATTTGAAGCGGTCCGTTGATTCCATTCCAACTATTATTTAAAGGGGCCCGTTAATTTAACTAAAACTATTATTTAAAGGGTCCCGCTTCGCGACCAAACCTTCTCTGGTCTGCAAACATCTTTGAGACTTAAAACCTAACCTTGATTCTCTACCCCTTACATATCTTTGAGACTGAAAACCTAACCTTGCTACTCTTCCCTGTACACATCTGTATGACTAAAAACCTAACCTCGCTCCTCTACCCTGTACACACCTTTGATACTTGAAACCTAATCTTGCTTTTCTACCCACTCTACCCTTTACACACCTTTGAGACTTGAAACCTAATCTTGCTTCTCTACCATGTACACACCTTTGAGACATGAAACCTAATCTTGCTTCTTTACCCTATATACACCTTTAAGACTGAAAACCTAACCTGGCTTCTCTACCCTGTACACACCTTTGAAACATGTAACCTAATCTTCCTTTTCTACCCAGTCTACCCTTGACACACTTTTTTTTAGCAATAAATGCAACAGTATGCAATAAATAGTGCATGTTTGTCGCCAAGGTACTTCAAACCTACCAGATATTAAATTTTATCCTGTTTAATTTGAATTAAAATTCTGATTTTTCTTAATTCAAAATTTTGATTTTTTTTGAAAATCTTCAAAATTGAGGTAGCTCTTCACTAGATGTACCTTTGTGCCAGATCTTTTTAGGTCAAAATATAAGCTCAATATTTCAAAATGAACAAATATGAACGGTTCCAAGATAAATTGTAGATTGCGTATATTAAATTTTATCAACTAACCGTTTTTAACGGTTATGGTTTTAATTACAGGTAAATTGTTCTCGGCAATTTTGAATTTTTTTGAAATTTTGAATTTTTGAAATTTTGATTTTTTTACAGTCACATGTAGCCCTTGACTGGAGGTATCTTTGTGCCAAGTTTGAGCTTTCTAGATCAAAGGATAATCTCAATATTTCGAAACGAACAAATTTGAACGCTTCAAGAGAAATTATAGATTGTGTATATAATAATGACCACAAACAAAAAATGAGTGAAAATTAAGAAGATTGTGATATTTTTCGTAAATCGTTAGAATAGTTGACAGAATTTATGACAATTAAATACCTATATGGATGTATAAACAAAAAGATTCGATGTGTAAGTTGGAATAAATTTGGTTGTCTGTGTGTTGGTGGAAGAATCTACCAAAATAATTGGTATTTGAGTGACGACTTACTAAGCTTTTTTCTCAAGTAAGCCTTTAAGCGGAAGAAATGTAAAAATTTTAGGCTCTATTCTCTTTTCATTAATAAATACCTATGTTTTTTTGGTTATCAGTCAACATCAAATCCTCTGGTTCTAGTGCACGTCATTACTTAACTTTCGAATTCTGTGAAAAACAATAAGTTGTTGAAATTGGAAAAATCACATGCAATATCATTTTCTTAAGGACTACTTCCCTTGGGGGAAATTACAGGTACTTTACATTCAGTTACTAGAGTGCAGCGCCTTTAATCATTGGAACCATTTTCAAGCCATATTCATTTCATACCAGCAGTTTCTTATTTATTCGATTTCTTTTCGAAGAATTCGTGATTAGTTTTTTTTCGATTCCCTCAAAACCAACAAAGTTCACTATAAAATATAGAATAGCAAAAATAACATTCGTAGTAAAAATCTGAATAACTCAGATTTCAGAAAATTTGGAAAATTTAGTGGGAATTTAGAAGTTTGAATAAACACACTTGAACTTCATTTTCAATTATTGTACTGAATACAAATACTCCTTAACACGTATACAGAAATCAGGCTCTAAATTGGTGTGTTACAAATACATTGTAATGTGCGTACATCTATTGCAGCGCATCATTATTTTTATTTTGTGTAGGGTGGGTGCCGCCGAGCCGCCTACACATTACATTGCATGTGTAGTCGTCACATGTGACCACACCAAGTTGGGGCATGATTTCTGTATACGTGTTAAGGAGTATTTGTGTTCAGTACAGTAGTCAGAAAAAGATTTGGTTTAAAACCTATTTATAGAAAAAGTTGTGGCATAAGCTGAGTTAAAATTAATTAAAACTGAGGATTTATCTTTTTTGTCAATCTGCACACATATGCTTCCACACAGCACATATTTTGCCCGACCTTTTTGAATAGGTAAAAATATCTCAGATTTCATGATAAACTGAAGTACATTCAACTTCATTGAATTCTTTTAGGAAAACGTTGACTCAAAAAATAAAATAATGCTTGCTTTCATTGAAAAAAAAACGAATTTTATTTCGTTAATTATTTTGCTCATTTTTTCTAAGAGCTATACTATTAAACAATATAACAAAATGGCAACAATTTGTTTGGAAAACATTTATAAATAAAATTCGAACCTTTTGAAAATGGCGAATTGCATTGCATGAACTTCACAAAATAAGTTCAGAAAGTCCATAATGTCAACGAAAACCTTTGACAGAAAAAAAATCTGTAAGAAGTTTATTTAAAAGCCTTTTCCATCACTTTACTAAATGTAGAACAATGCAATATTGCCAGAGAATGTTGTAATGTTAACACCTTTCATAATGAGTATACATACACACTAAATCAAAACAGAGAAAGCGAAACGAGTCTAACCTTAAAATTTTATTTTCACAAGGCACAATGAAGACGAAGTAGCACACCAACACTATATTTTGGTATATAAAGTTTCTAGTCCGGCTTCTCAAAAATCTGGAGCTGGTAATGCAGAGCAGTATCTCTCATCTCATCTTTCTGCTGCTATCAATAAACAATTGGTGTAGCTGTTTGGTTTTCGAAGTAAGCCTTTGTTCTCAGAAGTTGAATATTTAACACGTTTAGCCGTAAACTTTCAAGTATATATGTCGAAACAAAATTCTTTGCATACCTGCAACACTTGTAAGAAGAATAACAAAATTTTAATTAAAATGAAGGAATGTTAGTGTAGTATATGCATAGCAAGCAATACTAGCCAGTTCAAGTACAAATAGCTGTTGTGAGTAACTCGACACGGTGGTGTTATCTGTAGCACGCCTGACATGTATTTAGGAAGACCTGGGGTCGGATCCAGGCTGTGTCACTTACTTTTTACTCACAACTCAAAGCTATACAAAAACCCCATTTCACATATCCTACAGTTAGTGTAAAAATTCCCTGAACTAGCAAAATCACAGTATTCCTAGAACTTCCTTGGTCTTTGGTTTTATAGCCGTGGGCCGTGATTATAAAATATTTTCTTGCATCTTATATCAATATTATTATTTCTATTATTTTTTAACGATAAGCCGTAAGCAAAAATAATATGAGCAATCATATCAGAAAACTTCAGTTTCTTATGACTATGCATGAGCTGTAAAACATTAAAAGCTCATGTCAAAACCATTTCGAAAGTAGACATTGAATAGCCCGAATACTACTACAAGTATAGACTACAGAAAAAGTTTCGTGTAAGTTTGCAAACGTTTATTTTCACAAAACAGACATTCATTCATTGAATGTGAAGGAGAGAGTAAACATGTGTTTCAAAGTCAGCGATTATTAAAAAAGAAAAAATTTTCCCAGCAAACTGAAGCCGGACTTATTGATCTGTCACATCACAAGCATACGTCAAACTCAGATATTGAATTTTTTGTATACCATGTAATAGTATATCAATATTATTCAATGGTAAAATGATCACAAAATATGTTAAAAAGAATGCTTATTAAAGAAAAATGTTTTTATGTAGTTCGGTTTGGTTCTATGCAAACGTTTACCTAACAACTTTTGCGAAAGAAAAATAAATCTGAGCACTCATGTTTTTAATGATGTAATCAAATTCTACAAGGAAGTTAATAATAAATGTTTAATTGTTGTTTGTATGTTCATATTTTTATAATGGCCGATACTAATCTTTTGCAGGAGGAAATGACTTGTCAATTATCTTATGTAAAATGCAACATCGATTATGTTATGATAAATAATATTCATATGAATATGAAACTTGATCTTGATATGGGTAAAATTTCAAAGTGTACTTCGTACCAATTTGTTTCATTTCCGTGAAGACTTTTATGTGGTGGAATATAACAATCGGTAATTGGCAATCTCATAAAAAAGTAACAAAAGAACTTTGAAGTGGGTACCTATGGTGTTTATTTACTTCTTTCACAACAACATCTACTGTTACAAATTAACATTTGCATCACCATGGCATTACGTTTATGCCTTTCACATAGTAATGATAAATTGTGAAAAGTATATTGTAGCATAAACTGGTTTTCTTGAAACGTCATAACGTTTACAAGCAGCTAAAAGTCTATTCAAAATTACCATTTCGAGATGCTGTCCCTGAATCATTAGTTTTTGTACACAAACCTTGAGACGAATTGAATCTTAAAAGTTGAAGTTAAAAAAACTCCTTAAGCATTGCCTTAAGTATCCCGTCCAACATTCTCGTTCTTGTTTACTTACACTGCTTATTTGCGCCATTACATTATTTACTGAGTGTCACGTAAATGCAATGTCACGTGAATAGAATTTTTAACGAACAAACACGCCTAATTGACTGTTCCGTGCCCAATTAAGTCTCAAAAATGCTTTATTTTAACGTGTCATGCCCAAAAAATCCCAATTAAGGACTGCTTACATACTGTGCAACTTTTTGAAGTGTCAATAATTCTGTGAAAATGGTTTTTTATCGTTTGAATGTATTTATTGTTTTTGCACTATATTTTGAAAATTTCCGGGCTATGCTATTTTTCTAATGATATTAGCGTTCGTTCAATATTATACCAAGAAGAGTTCCTAAAGCCATTGTAGGATTTGCTTAACTTCACACACTTGAAAAAAATACAGAGTGGCAAAGTGATGAATAAAAATGCCAATTATTTTATATGAGCAGACTGATATCATAGATGATGAATACACGCAATTGGGACGTACTCTAATTTAATATGGTTTATGATACTTACTTTCTTCGTATTTGGTTAACTCGTAAGTGAAAGTTCTGAGATATTTAAAAAATACGCGTTTTGTTCAATTTGCAGAGTATTGAAGAGCCTCTTCAAATATCTTGATTGCTATAAAATTGTCAACATTCATATCCATAAAGAGAGATGTAAGTGGACATACTTTGATTTGATTTGGCAGACTTTTGAGATTTCTGTTGGTTTTAATGAGATAAAATCAGAATATTTTTATGCTTCGTTGAAAGATAAATCTGGTTTGGATTTTTAGAGGAAATTCTAAAAATACAGTTAAGGAAATGCAAAGCATACTGGATATAGTTTAACTATTATACGACATAGGAATAGTAATTCGGCTCATTTTAAAAAATCCAGCTATAGTCCTTAATGATTATTAACGGACTTTCACGAAAAACATATTCCCTAAAATATGGAGAAAAAGATGCTACATGAGTAGTTAACTTACTAAATCATCATCTTTTTTAGCCTAGAAACTTACATGAAATGACACAGAAAACTGTGTCTAATTTCAGATTGGTCTTGATAGCATTACAGGACTGATTTTATTATTTAAAAGACCTGAGCTCACTTTACCACAAACTAATTACGTTATGTTTAGTTGGGGAAATACCTGTTGATGCTATTATAATGAGATACACAAATTGCGTTTGAAGAAATAAGCAATTACTTTAAAAATAATTAGTCGTTAGCTATCAAACAGTTCTTGGCTACTCTATTAAAATAAGCTTATGATTTTGCAAAGAAAAACTCGTTCAAATTTTCCGCCTTTGGCTAATGCACTTTCTATCAATTTGTGGTTATCTAAGTGTACTAACAAAATTTATCTCGCTTTATTTGTCACTTTCCGACTTAAGAAACGAATGAAAATTTTAAGTAATAAGCCAATGTACGTCAACGAAACCAGAGAAACGCTTTAAATAATCCGATTTACTATAAAATCCATAAGTACATGCTTCAGTATAAATGCTTATATATGCACAGGTATTAAATCTTACACGTGTAAGCTAATTTCATGGCTAAAAGTCAATTTTGAGGTCTCGCAGCTTTAGTTTGCGAGTTTCATACTTGATAGTTTTTTATCGTGCTGACGTTATTTACAATGTATCATAATTTCCCACACGTTACAAACTTATTTTTCTTTTTTTTGCACTGGAATTCTAAATTTGCTGAGATTTAGCGTATGCCTAATTTTACCACCAAGTTTAGTTTGCTTTCAAACCCTTAGAGTGCTGGAGACGTTACATAAAAATCATAAAATCTGTGCGTAGGAAGAAATATATGGAGAATATTTCTTAGATGGAAAAACAAATCGATACAAACACATTATTAGTCTTCTAATTTTCAAGGACAAAGCTTTCATAAAGAAGTTTCATAAAGTTGATTTTGATATTACTTGCGTCATGCGGTTGGGCTCAAGTTTAGTTACGACGTGTTGTGTTTTGGAAGAAGAAAATCACAAATTGTAAACAAATTGACATGATTGTGTAGATACATAAACATGCTAGTAAAAATGTGTACATTGAAGAAGTAAATACACATTATACCCATGATTTCTTCGTATAAAGTTAGCAACCCTGATTTTTTTTGCATATTGACGAATTATGTACTATTTATGATAATCCTTGTTCTTTTTAAACGAGAAAATAATTTTTATGATGGGTAAACACATACAGAAAAAATAACCAAGATAAATAATTTTGAACACCTAAGGCATAAAATAAATAATGATCGGAAACCATGTATTCTAGTTTAGCTTTCTTCAAGCTGCACTTGTCTGGTTATGGCATATTAATTTTTGCTTGCTTTTGAAGGCCAAACTTTCTCTTCGAATTGTAGAGAAAGTACAACAGAGCGAAAAGCTTCCCAGGCATATGATTTCTCTGACATCACAAGTCTAAAAATCAAAATCGTAGCAAAATAGCAATGGGTTGGAATGCAGCTAACGATAAGCTCACCACCTATTCTATTTTCTGTTTGCTGTCACACTTTTTTCTCAGTGGTGAAAAACGGCAATATATTTCCGTTGCTATTTAGTTTACAAAAAACAGGTAAGTTGTGTTGCTGCTTGGGTTGCATTACAATCCCTATTCTTTTATCATTATTGATTTCCACTGCTTGCGGATTTTGAGTAAGTTTATAAAATATTTTATGGAATATTCATATCCTCTGAATATTAAGCACAAATAACTTTATTCATCATTGTTACGAGTATAAAGTTTGGTCAACGATATTCACAGAGATCGAACACTTACCTATATCTCTAGGATACTGGATAGCTTCTCAGAGTCAGTTGATAAGGTGTCTAGACAAAACTTTAAAAATGTATAGTTTGTTATGAAATTCGAAAGTAATGCTTTGTAAATAATATGATTGCGTTACATTCTGACGGTTCTTAAGTTTATAACGCTTGATTTTATTTTAGAATTGATCTCATTGCATTAAATTTTATTTTGTAAAATATCCTATGATGACAAACTACTTTTAGTTTTACCGGAACTGTTTTATAACAAACAGTTTAATTAGTCGATAACATGTCAGTATTAAAAGTTTCAAGCGAACTGTTTATTTACCCATTTGTTAGACACATGTAAAAAACTGTGCACGTCCAAGTTGTGTGGTAAACTTTTAGAAAGTGGTAAACTATTTTTTTGTTCGAAAGCAATGTTACAACTTTGATGTTAATAGATTACTTATAATTATTTATATTATTAAAATAATTCAATTCATATTATTACACCAACATACCCAACACTTCAAAAAACACATTTTATGCATATAAACAAACTCAAAGAAAATGGCGAAAGTTGGAGTATTTTTTACAGTTTATTTGATGTATATCCATAATTATTAGAGTTTCAATCAAACAAAAAATTCGTTTAATATTTTCAATATATTTACTGATAATGTTATTATGATTTGAATAATATTTTTTTATTTCCCTTGATGTTCTTTGTAATCAAAATACTTGGTTATTATAGTTATATGTTTTCCTTGAAGAAGAAAATAGAATTTTCGAAAGCTCGGAATAAATTATTATTTTTTCCACTTAAAAACCCGTGCTATACTCTATTAATATTTTTACTATCCACACCATCAAATAATTGTGCATCGCTGCTCTAGTTCTTCTAAATACGATACTATTATGAAATCGATTCTATTACAGAACCATCCGTTTCCTGTTGAATGAATACAAATGTTAGAAATATCAGCAATACATGAATATTTTGTAACTATTTATAATGCACAGCAGTGGTTTTTGAGTTACACCATTAAAATAATTGTTTTTATTCAGGAAATGAGATCGTATAACAATTATATCAAAACTAATTGTGCAAACAACGTTGAAACGAGCAAACATTTCTGGAAAACAAGCCAACAATATGTTATCATGCTTATCGTTAGTAATGCTGTTATACGATTTATGGTTCAACTGTATCAATTTATGATTTCATTTCGTTAGCGAAGGTTTTACAAATAAATACAAACAATTACATTTCATCCGAAACAAAGTTCCTAGGTTCAAATTTTAGTAATTAAAGTTATATAATGAGGCAATATAAATTTAGCATACCTTATAGAATACCCATTAATTATAAAAAGATAATTGAAAGTTAAATATATTTTTATACATATACACAATGCATATTCAAAAAGAAGAAAATATATATGTATTTGTACTCATAGCAAAAGTCATGCTTTTTGTATGGACGACTCCTTCAGAAGTTTCTTTTTGAAAAGTAATTCATCTTTTGAGATACCCTGAATGAGAAAATAATATGAGATTTATTCAGAATGCCCATCAAAGCGTTCCTTAATGTCAACTATTTTGTTCATGTTCAAGTCCATGCAATTTACGTAAAGTTACTCACTGTGACTCACTCTATCTAAAATTTTAAGGCCAATGTTTTTGCGAAAGAATTATTAGTATTCTTTTAATTTGTAAATTGTTTTTGACTTTTTGAAATTGACAGCATGGAGTAATTTTCCACAATAAAATGCTACCTTCCCAAGCGTAACAAATAACATCGTCGTAAAAACCCTCTTCAGGTTAAAACACCATTGTTCAAAACCTTTGTGGAATTTCACTACGTAATGGAAACAAACATTTGTGGGTAAATGTCTATGAAGTTTTTCACTTTGGAAAATAATATAAATACTTTTAGTGAAGGCGAATGCTTTACAGGTTTTAATGCCCATCAACTGTAACGTCAAAAGAAGAAGAAACCGCAGCGGTATTTTTTATCCACTAGCTTAAATGTGTCATAATGATAAATAAGTATTCTCTTCGAATTTCTAGCTATCAAAAAAACGTTATGTTACGTGATAACCATCTTTATATTTAATACCTCATAAATTAACTCCAATGTGTATAAATGTTTTGATGGATGTGACTCCAAAATATTACTAAAGTTTGTAAAAAACAATGCTTGTCATCGTAAAATGGAACAAAAACCCTTCATTTGGTCTAATGTAAATATGATAGTATTTCGTTAGAGTTTTCTTTGGGAAACTACCTTTAAGGTTATTTCAGTAAAAATAAATAATGTCTTTAAAACATTCCCTTTTTAATTAATTGAACGTCAAATAATACATTATCTAAGGGACCTTATTATCTATCACATAACATTTGTTTATTCAGCATTTGAAATAACATTTTATAAAAAGGCTCAGAGATTTTGAAAAATTTTCTGGAAAATAAGCATTTCTAGTACAACTAAAACCCCTATATAAAATACACCGAAAGAATTGTATGAATATCTATGCAGAATATACATAATAACCTTGTTACATTCCATACTATCATGCTGATGCTGTAAAATCAAGAGCAGGAAAAGTCGGCACAATATCGCTCCTTTCTCCAGTCGTCTACAAGACTTGGGGAAATGTGGTTCTACTTCCCAGTTGCTTGCTAGCTATCAAAAAGGAAAGACTTATTTCGTACAATATTTTACTCATTGTTCAATTTACTCCAATAATTCGTACTTTATTTGGTGAAAGTGAAAGTTCATTAATCAACTAGCCACTATGGAGTATTCTGAAGTTAACGTGACAATGGTGGATTTTTCTAATGTTACTAATATCTCGACTTCCATCAATTCACTTAACGAAACACTGAAGTACAGATTTAAATCAAGCAACAGAACGACTTTGTATGAAATTGAAGATTGGGTTGCTGGTTTGCTTTACTTTGCATATAGTTCGATATGTGTTACAGCACTACTTGGAAATCTTACAGTTCTTTTGCTCGTGTTGGTAAGATTCATTAATTTTGTAGTAAAATCAACAAATAAATCTCATAATTGTGAATTGAAATAATAATTAGCAATAATGTTTGCATAATTTACTAGTAATCTTTACTTAACTTCGTCATTTCTAGCCATCCAAACGAATGTGGACTTTGAAAAACTTCTTCATTACTAACCTTGCCGTGGCTGACATGATCATTGCAATGTTCACCATTCCGTTTCACTTTCAAGCTGCTCTAAAGCAAAGATGGGATCTTCCTGAAATAATGTGCTCGATCTGTCCCTTTGTCCAGGTAATTTAATAAGACGACAGTTCGTCAGTCCAGAAATATAACTAGTTCCATTTCTTAAACATCAATTTCCTTAAAAATAGGCTTTAAGCGTAGACGTGAGCGTGCTTACATTATCCGCCATTGCACTACACAGATACAAAGCGGTAATGCAGCCATTTCATGCTGAATCATCAAAGACTAAGGCTCTCGCTACAATAATAATGATTTGGATGCTTTCTCTTTTGCATTCGATACCAACTTTCATGGATTTTGAGTACGTTTTTAACGTTTACCAATCTCCACATATTAAAATCTGTATAAAATATTAACCAGATTTTTCTTATGGTTTCGAATAGATTGGTCAACTATATTCACAGAGATGGTACATTTACACCCTATTGTAGAGATGGTCGTTGGCTTTCCCGAACACTCTTTGCTGTTTACAACCAAAGTCTAGTTTTCATTCAGTACGTTGTTCCTGTGCTCATCATAACTGTTGCTTACTTTCGAATGGGAGTTCAACTCTTACAAAGTCGAACACCTGGAAATGTCCATCAAAGCAGAGATGCTATTCTTCTCCGAAACAAGAAAAAGGTTACGAAAATGCTTGCAGTTGTGGTGCTCATGTTTGGCATATGTTGGTTTCCTTATCAACTCTACAATTTTCTGCAAACCATCATACTATCCATTAATAATTTTAGATATATGAATATTATTTGGTTTAGCATTCATTGGTTGGCTATGAGCAATTCTTGTTGTAATCCGTTTATATATGCTATTTACAATAAAAAGTTTAAAGAGGAATTTCGACGGAGGACGACCACCTGTTTTGGTAAGGGAAAAGGGTTAAGAAATAATATTTCAATTAGAACAGTGTCGACAGAGTAAATTATTATATATTAGTTAGTGACGACCATGATAAATTGATATGTACATTTTAAACAATAATAAGTAATGTTGGACGAGTATCAATTATTGTTTATACATATTGTACTTGGCACTCAAAGAACTGAAGGTTCCTGTCCCTCACTGATTGCACAGCCTGTGCCGTTTTCTCAAATT
>JAQFZG010004418.1:0-11802 GCA_034695465.1 Entomobrya nicoleti
AAAATTATTTTACAAGCTTTATTATATTCCGACGTTACAAAATCTTAATTTTATCTCAATTTTGACATATTTTGATGCTTAGTACCACATCATCGTCGTACAGTGCTCAAAGAACCGTACCTCTTGAACTACGGAGGCGTCCTTTTGGGGTCCTACATGGCCCCATCAAACCCCCCATTCGGGACTATAATTACGCAAAACGTATTCCTCTACTCCGAAATACTATGGTAAAATTGACTACATCCAAATATCGAGTTATCTTCACCAAAGGTCTCCTCGTAAGTTTTTGTATTTAAACATTTTAATAAAAATTAAAAAGCTGATCAAAGTTGCAAATTTAGTAAAAATCTCACGTCAGTATGTAATCATACATAAAATATTTGGAGGACAGCATCGACATTTAAAATTAGTAACAAGCCTAGACAATTTTAGGTACTTTGGTAAAACATGGCCTGTTCCACGCTCAAGGACCACACGTGCGAAATTGGTACGTTTTTTAGGTCGTCTACAAAGTGCGCATAATAAAAATTGTTGACTTGATGCAGTAAAAATTAAACATTTAATGTACTCTGAATGCCAATATTATTTTAATGTATTTGAATTAGTAAATGTAGTCATTTTGGTGGTTGGGACTATTTTCCTGTAAGCCGGAATTTAGTCATTAAGTATAATAAGTTTACCAAGTGTGAAACATTTTATCATATTTTCCTCATGTTCTCAGCAGTTTCCTGTAAAGTGAAGTAAAAGAACTTTAAAGGTGTAGCTACTAATCGTAATATAATATATTCCACATCCGGAATTCCAAATAAACTGATTTTCCTATACTCGTGCAGAGGTTACATTTCTCACAATTTTATAACGAAGAAAACACCCGTTTTTCAAAACACCTGCAAACATAATTGAGCATTTAAAAAAATCTGATCTTAAAATCGTACCAAGGACAAGTTGTTATTCCGTGAAAATAATCGCATGTGAGGATGGCAGCGTCATTGCTGAGTTTCCATTTATTTTATATGCTGTACAGTTTGGTCGTCATGGGTGCGCATGGAATTAATATTCGACTTTATAACTATCCTAACTTCACGGGTAATTTTTACAGTACTTTATCATAAGATTATCATTTTTTCATTGAGCTCTTTTGACTTTAGTGCATGAGAACACTAACATTTTTTTATAAGATTGGTTTGGGAAAGTAACTCGACTGCACACTGCAACATTGTTCCTCAGGATAAAATAACTGACGTATATTCCATCCAAACGGATACATGCTTCATTGCCTACAATGACCAGAATTGTAAATCGGGAAATAGTGGAAAGTATCTGCCTGGAGATATCTTTTTGTCCGACTTTCAGTAAGTTCAAGTAAATATTTAATGGAAGCCATACAGCAAAGCGACAAAGTTAAATATTGATTGCAACCTCTTCCTTTTTGCAGACTTGGAAGGCATTATCCTATTAAATCGTTTCACATTTGTAACGACGAGGAAGGTGGAAGTCAGCTTAATTTTGACATAGCCGCCTATTATAGGGATGATAAAACTAGTGCTCATGAAAGTTACAAAAATGTATGCTCTTGTGTCAACATCCCCCAATATGTCAAATTTGCAGATAAATGGTCCATTGATAACCACCATAATGACTTATTGGCATTTTATGGACCCAAATATACAGGGATTAAATCCAGTCCCGAATTTATAGAAGCCGGGCACAATTACAAATCCAGAGACATGCAAAAGTATGACATAGAAGACATTGCTTATTTTGGGGAAATTAAAATTCAATCATTTGGACCTTATCCCAACTCCATTTATTACCAAACTAGCTGCAATTCTAGCCACATCACAAACCAAAGCACGAAACCGTATGGAAGTAGCACAAAAGGTGCTCTAGAGGTTGACCATAATGAACGGTTTGAAGTCCTAACCGATAATACTGTAAGACCCCCGAAAAAGATTGATCAGTCAAAACAAAACCCAAATATATTTCAAAGTGACGCTTTAATGAGCTCAATAAAAAATTATGGAGCTACAGCAAGAAACGCGAAACTTCATTGCCAAAATCAAATTGGACCTGTACGAGCTGTTTTGTTGATTAAAACAGAAAGGTTTGTTACATCAGAAGTTATAAATCTTAATAAGTTATTGGGCTGCAAAGTCTTTAGAGGTTATCATAATCGCTTAAAACAAAACACATTTACTTGAACAAAAAATACTTTAAGATAATAAATTTAATTGCTACTAATAAATTTTATTTGATACTATTTTAACGTAGCTTAAGAATTTATTCAGCAGATTTTTAAATCTTTTATCCTTCATATTCAGTCTTTTGGCATAAAATATAACATCGAATCGAATTGAGTTGAAACACAAAACCACAACTAATTCAATTTATGTGGTTTTTTAACTTAAAATTTATAGTTTAAATTATCATTTTACACATACAATAAATAAAGCATTTAACTTAAGTACCAAATTACACATTCGAATGAGTGTACACATGTCAAAATATACTTGCATTGCAAAATAAACCATAATAGTAAAATATCTACTTCAGCTTACCTCCAACGCCGTTAAAATATTCACCAAAGCCTGTCTATAGGTGTCGTGGCAATGTACTCCTACACTTTGAAGCGTAATAACTTTCACAACTTTTTCCAGCATTTCTCGAATGTCCCCTGGGGTATCCACTCTAATCCAATATCCCCGAACGGCATCTCATGGCTGCCCGTGTCAACCATTCTGCTTGTCTATTTTATCCCATAAGCACAAGCATGTCACCAAATTTGTATGAATATTTTGATGAAAATGATTTACTGATGTACAATTGATTTATTTTCAATTCAGTCTTTTAATAAATTACTCATCCACAAAAAAAGGAAAACCCTTAAAATCAAATTATATCATTTTTTACTTACAAAGAGAATACTGATGATGAAAAGTTTCTAGTACTATCAAAACCAAACTGCATCAAGTTCTTCATGAAATACTGAAATACAGAAGTTTTTGAAAACTAGTGTTATTTTATTTTCTAATTAATAAATTCATTTATATCAAAATATAAAATATTATATTGTAATTCTAAATATTTTACACGTAAACTTTTAACTTGAAACTAATTGACATTTTAAACTGAAATGAAAATATCTATACAAAACAGCTTACAAGTTAATTCTTGACTCTTTTAAATCTCTTTAAGTGACATGATAACTCCTGATGTCGATTTGCGACCTACTGCCAAAGCTTGAGTCTGTCAAATGCATTTTGAATGCATGTATGTATGTTTAATTTGCATGCTGTGATGTTGCTTTCATAATTGTATTGGGTTTTAATTGATATCAGTTTAAATAACACTCACAGCTTTATACTTACGATTAGAGGTGTCATATTTGCTCGTATTTCAGAAAAAAACATTCGTTAATGTTATACACGCAATTTATTAATACACACAACTTAAAATTCAAAACTAATAACTAAATAAATGTCAGTATCCTTGCAGTGGAAATGACATAAATATATATTTTATATTTACCCTTTCGATTATATAATAAGTTTGAATTACTCATGCTCCAAATAACACACTGACTAAAATTTGTAAAAAGTATAAACCTGTAATTTTTTAGACAATTTTTGACACATATTTACGCAAATCATATCTTCAAGATGCATACCAAACCTTTAAAATGTTATAATGCAGTGTAAATTTAGGGTACTAAAAATATGGAAAGAGACATTCGTGTAATTAGTTATCATCAAGCCGTTGTCAATAGCATATATAAAGTAGATAACAAGCACTTTTGAAAACCGCCACAATGACTTGTTGGCATACTATGAGCCAGATTGTTTGGAGGAAAAGTGAAATGCTACGTTGAAGAAGCTGGGCGCCATTAAAGGTCCTGGTTCCCATATTTTAATAAGCCAACCGACCTTTTAACCAAAACGACGTACAAAATTCACTCATTTCGACCAGCCTTAAATACAGGCTACTTTCAGATCAGCTGCGATTCTTCACACGTTACGAAAGAAACCAAGATATTTAATGAGATTGGAACAGAAAGCGTGATTGATATAAATGCTAATCGAATCTACGAACGGTTTCATGTCCTAACCAATCAAATTTTAAACCAACAGAAACAAGTTGACCATTTGAAAAGTAAACAAGACGAATTTCAAAGTCAAATGATCAATCAACACAAGGACGACGACTTTAATATACTCACTGATAAGTTTTCAGAAATAGAGCAAATATATCAAAAATTCACGGAGAACCTTAAATCTGACCTCCATAAAGTGTTTGCTTAATAAATATTAAAAGAAATATAATGAAATGTAAGAAAATAAGTTTTATCGGAAGTAAGCTTCTTCACAGATGTCATTAAAAGTGATGTGAGGATGTGAAAATATCATGCTGGGTTATATGCCTCGTTGGTTCAATTATCCTATTTTTCCTTCTTATCTGAACTGTATAAAATGACTTGTAATGAAGACAACAAACCCACTTTTGGTTCTTATGAATCGGTTTGGCGGAGGTGTCCAAAAATTCACATTCTAGAACAAATCGAATAAAATAGAAAACATTATTGTGTAAAAGCGACAAAAACTTGTCAGTTAATACTTGTTACCGTTGAGTGACCTCATGCTTTACGCTCTCTTCAACAAAACAAATCAGTACATATTAGACATGTTTATATGAGAAAACACATATTGCACTGTTTACATTAAATTATGTTTTTTGCTTCCACGCATGCATTTATACAAAGTGTATAAACAGTTTGAAATACGAAAAAGTATGGTGGATCATATCACTTCAGTCAATTAAGCTTAATCTTCAATGCAAAATTTCTCTTTACCGACTTTATTTTGCCTTTCCATTATTCCCACTTTAAAAATAATTTATTTGAAAAAAGTACCATATCATTATTTTCTTGAGTTCCCTAGCAAGACAACTTATTTCGCCACAATCCAAGTATTCCAATTATTTTTATCTGGACTTCATAAGTGAGATAAATTATAAATATGTCATAAAACATGGTATGGTTTAAATTAAATTAATTACTTTATTATCTAAATAAATACATAAATTTTTTAACACATTCTAATATAATATTGTGTTAACCAAAAAGTCGGAATGCAACCATTATTACTAACAGATAATGTAAAATAGCGACACATGTTTTTATGCAGTAGATATTTAGATATTTTACAACATATAATTTGCTTAAAGCCCAAGTGTATTAAAGCCCTCTGGATCTCCAAACAAACATCCTTCGGTCTTAGTTTCTCTTAAACAATCTTTGACAAATTGAATAAGATTATCAAATTGACCCGCTTTGACGTTCGGCGCTGATTTTAATTTGTTTGGAGATGGCGATTCCCCAACGCTAGCTTTTTCGCTTTCTTCCTCTAACTCATACATCTTGTGTTGGTTTGCCCAAAAATCCTTTGGTATTTGCTTTACAGATGTTATATTAGTCCAGATACGTCCATTTTGTTTAAGCGCAAAGGTTCTTCCACAATAGGGAATAGTACTTCCAATTGCAGTAAAATGATTTTGGTAAATTGTGACCAGGTCTCCACTTCCCGTGGTTAAAGCTAGTAATGCAATAATACTCATTTGGTATTTTTCAAATACATTCTTCAAAATCTTGTGATCTGGTGGCTTTGAGGAACTACAAGTATCCGTACCATCTCCTCTAAAATCCTGCCGTTTTCCAGGCTCAGTGATATTTCCCGAGTCTCTATCCGTAATCAAAACCATCACCCGCCTAGCCATTTTACCATCTGTTGTAGTACCATTCCGTATCCAACCTAACTCTGCATCAGCTGCTGTAAATGCCAAAGCTGGTAAGGCGTTTTCTCTGTAACCACTTGATAATGATTTGATTGCTCTGAGTTCAATTTGAAAACGTGTCCTATTAGTTGTGAATTTAGTGACTCGTCTGTAGCAGCCCTCCCTAATAATGAGAAAGATAGCCAAACTATTAAATATACAAAGTAATCTTAGGTTAAATATACTCACGGTATTCGGTGGGCATCACTGTATCTTTGTTCAGGTTTCGCATCTCTTTCCCAGTCAGCATGAGTAGTCAAGGCAAACTGTGTTCCAGGATAGTCCTTTTCGATTTCTTCCATTAATCTTGGTGCTAATTTTTCAAACTGTTCAAAAAAATTCCCCCCACCAACATTGCCAAAAAAAGTTCCAGTCTGGTCCATGACAAAAGCCATCTGCAACAAAGGTGCCTCGCCTATATAGCAGCCCTCGTCAAAATAAATTGCGTTTAAGTAAACGTTCAACTGAACCACAAATAGTGTTAAAATTCTGAAATTTAAAATTTCCATTTTCTGTAGTATTTGTGACAACTATCTTGCAACTTGTATTTTTTACATATAAACTAGTCTAATCTCACATTTGGCAACCGTTAAAAAATTTCACATTAACAAATATCTGACAAAATCTGTTTAGAATGAAACATTAAATGAAAATAGCCATTGTCCATTACAAAGTACAGTAATTATCAATTTAATGACAATACATCCAAAAATTCGAGACCAATAAAACGCTATGAATCCCGGTTCATATTACGCATTATTACTTGGTACGTTTTTTTAGGTCGGCGCACCAGAAAGCCAACGGTTTATTCAATATACTGATAGCCATTATAAATACGTGTGAGGATATTATGAGCTGATTACTGAACAAATACCGGAAGCCGTTACTTTTGAACCCGGAAACATTGTAGATTCTAGACTTATGACATATTGTCTGTATTTACGTAACTAATTTAATTTAGCGCATAATCCAGAAAAGGATATAATATAATTAGAAATGTGTAGACAATACTATACTGCTTTATTCAAAGAAACCTAAATAGATATGTTTATATTCTGATAAAATATTAAAACAAAAAATGGACTTTCGTTTCATTTGGCATCCCAACTTTGCCTTTTTTAATGAAGAATAAACTATCAACCCTTTTATCTTTGATTAAAAAGCTAAAGCACAGAATGTTTTAAAACAACAAAGGTATATACTCCAGTAAAAAAGTAAAAGCTTAAGTCTTCGACCTTCGCACTGCTTTCACAACAATATAAATTCATATGTTTCTATGGTACTCGTACAAATTCCCTACTTATTCACACCGAAAGCCTTCATCCGAATCTGATACGTTTACCAAGAGGTATCATTAAACATTTTCCTGGTAAATTAGGAGCTAAAATATCTAACACTTTTCGTAAAATAAATATTGGATTAACTATGATAAATGATACAAACGCGGCCTTGATGGTGTTAAAAACAATTTTGGAAGAAGGTATTTAAGGCTATTGATTCCTAATCCTAAAAAATAAGAGTCAATAGACTGCAACTTGAATCTTCTATGTAGCATGTTAAGTTTGACATTTTGTTCACTTAGGGAGTATCTTACGTCCCCAGCATTATTTGATGGGTTCCAAAAGTTGGTTTAAGCACACAGCCAGGCATGACGATCATATAATCCTTCTATCATAACTTTTTCCTCGTGTTTTTTAGTTTACTAGTTTATATTGCATTAAAAGCACCTAACAAACTATGCTAAGTAATAAAGACTGTAATTAATTTAGAGAGTATGTTTGAATTTTTTCAAACTCTGTTGACATTCTGTCTTTCTTATCAATACTAAAAGATATTTCAGTACGGGCAGATAAATAAAAACTTCGAAATTTTTGTATATATACGAAGTTATTTGATAAACGTTTACGGGGTTTCATATTTGCCATAGTGAAGAGGTATTGAAAGGTTTGTATCCTACTGTAAACCGTGATATTATCCTCCATTAGCTCATCTACATTATAGTATGAAATCTGGAGCCTGGGCATTACAATTTTATCAACGTTTTCGCTCTTAAACGCGTTACTTATTACCAAGCCGGACAATAAAATTCCACTCATTAGAAATCTTAATCGATCCATTTTATTAAAGTGTGCAGGAAATGGGTCTCCTTGCTCCAGCAGAACTTTCACAATGCTTAACACGCTATATTCATTCCTGTATAGCTTTATAATACTAAACGAGAGCAAAACTATAGATAAAATAAGACACATCCAAACTTTCCATTCAAACACCGAAATAAATTGAAAGAATGGAAAAGCCTCAATTCCACGTGAGCCGCAGCTAACAAAATGGAGCCGTCCAAACGTATTTTGCATTTTAAGTATATTATAGTGATGCTCAACCTGGGAGTCGCTAACAGTTGCGTACCTAAACAAATAGCCGGTAAAATATTTGTTTTCAGGATTTGTAAAAGCCGAGTTTGTTACTAGGCTTAAATTTCCCAAAAAAGTGATGAATAATGATGCGTAAGCAAAACCCAACATTTTTAAATTATCTGTATACTTCAGCTTTATCTCGTGAAAATTCTTAAGTGGCTGCTTAATAGCTTTCATTTCATTTGCAGAAAAGTAGGCAATTTGACCGGACAAGTCTAAAACAGAGTCAAGCCGAGTTTCAATGCGTGCTGGAAATGCAAGCAATTTTTGATTTTTTTGTAGCGTAAATATACGGTCAATTGAGAGACTTTTCAATGCAACTCGCACTTCTAAAAATAAGCTGCTACATTCGGGACAAGCAAACAATACTTCCAATGTAACAATATTACACTGCAAGTTTAGCCGTAGATTTCCAGATTTGGATTTACAGCTGACGTGTCCGTTAATTTGCACATCATTTATTATATCGTTAACTGAGCTATCAGCTCCGAACCTTCTATTCCTCTTCACAATCCAATTTGCTAGTACAATCGAATTATATTCGTGTGCACTAGTTTTGCTATCAAATAGAATATGAAATCGTGGCCGTAAACTTGGCAAAATATGTTGTAGGTTAATGGATGTCCGAAATATTTGTGTGTATTTTCCTAAACTAAGCATTTTATCTGTAATGAATAAATCAACTTGTACTTCACAATGCCAAGGCTTTGCTGCCATCACAAAGCTCAACATATCAAGACCAACACAGTAACCACTATTTAAATCGATTGAGCGAACCGGAAAAAAGTACTTTGAAGTTTCACACATATATTCAAATATGTAAGTATCGCTCTGATAAAACGAAAAGTTTCCATTTAGCTTGGAAATCTTTTCTGATGGTATCCATATCACATTTATAGAACGCCGTGTCCATTTCGACTCAAGTAGTTCCACATAATTTATAGCCAAGTCAAATCGCCTTAGAATTACGGGGAGCAAACCCGTTGGACGAAGATTAATGCCTTCGAAGTTATTAAATACATAAAGACAGTTATCGTTGCTAAACTTTTCAAGAGTATTGTACAAGTTGTCCAAAGTGTTAGGTGAGTATCTTTTGGATAAATTTGATGTCGGACGAAATTCTTTCAGGTATTTTTTCACTGCATTCTGAGGCTCAATAGATAACATTTTTATAAGATGAATAGTGAGTGGATCTGATAAGGACATTTCATTTAAGGCTTTTGTGGTAATTGAGTAGTTCAATGTATGCATTGGGTAGGTTTCAGCTAAAGATGAACTTAGTGCCAAGGTGCTTAAAGTAATAATATAAAACGAATGACTTAATACACGATTTTCCATTTCGATAATACACAAAGGGATTTTTAGTTGAAGAATATTTACAAGGATTTAAAAACAATAATATTCGAATGACAAGCTATCACCACATCGTTCATGTCGTTCACAACAAATATTTTTTAAGTTACTATTTTAAAGACATGTATGAGTTACATGTATGGAGTATATGGAAATTCCGACAAACATTAAAATCGATTTTCGTCTGTAATTAGTTTTTAAGGTAAATACTTTTGTGAGCTCATAATTGTTTTTTTTTGTGTTCAACACTAAAAGTAATTATGTTCCATATTAATGCTATCAAATGATTGTTTTATAAGTACTTTGTATTCTTACGTAAAATCTTGTCATGGTAATATTAACTATGATGATTGAACATGTTCATTTCTTAAATGTTCATATAAATCTTACATATCATGCTGGCATTTTTTAATTTAAAAAAGTGCCTAACACTATGAAAAATTACTTTGATACTCCTTTAAACATCTTTAAACATTTTGTCGTAACTTATAATTGTGGAGTTTATAAGATTCTCATAATTTTTGCGGTCTGATCACTTCTGCTTACTGTGATATTTAACTTTTCGTGTAGCGAAATACAAATGAACTATAGCTTTACTGCAAAGAGATAACCTGAGTCAGGTAAGTGGACCACAGCTGCAGCATACGCACATGCTTTTAGTTCAGGAAAGTGGCGGTGATTTCTATTATTTTAAACATGCTTCTTCTCCTTAACATGGTACTGATCTCGAACGTTTATGAAATGAAAAACTGAGGCTTACAAATACAGTAGTTTTACGAGTAAATTGCAATTATTCTTACCATGCATCTGATTTGTATTTTTTTTGGAATTTGTAAAAATTTATTTTGTGATGCTGTGTATTTAAATTGAATTTACTTTCACTAAGTAATTATACAGCTGCAAAAATATAAACACAAGTAAAAATACTTGGATCCACTCTATCATGACGGAGAAATGCCTCATTGTCTACAATAATCAAGACCGCAAACCCCGTTACAGCATGAAGTTCTTGCCTACCAACATGAACTTATCGTCTAATTAGTAAGGTAAAACTTAGTGCTGAAACACTAACTGAAAAGGAGCTTACTTTAGTAACGATGACAAATGGTTTTAATGGCTTACATTTCTGTATCGTAATGATAATTATACTTATTGTATTTGTGCTTATTATAGTAAGAACAAAACAAAGCAACATTTTTATTTCATGTATGTTACTTCGTATGTACCAAAAATGTGAATTATTCTGTTTCCTTTTTACTTTTAAGATCAAATTTATATTTCGGAAATAAGAAATTGAACATTAAAATTTAGACCAAGTACGTTTGATACATATATATAATCAGTGTACAATTAATCGCTAAAATAACTTAAAATTATTTATTAATTATCTGTAAAACCATAGTCTTAGGCTTAAACAAATTATAATCAATATTATGTAATTATTTGTTCTTGTTTGTCCACATAATGAATGCCAAGCGGAAGTTTAAACTTATAAAAAACATCATTTATTTTTACTTCTCTACTTCATTTATCTTAAAATGCTAACTTACGCGCAAAAATTATTAAATCGATTTCTACATCCAGGCAAAATAAGCCACTGTATTAATTGAATGGAAAGTAATGAAAATGACTAGGATAGACCAAACATTGCAAATACTCCAACAGGTGACCATAGTTGAATTTTGCCAGGATCTCTGAGTTTACTCATCGGCTGAATATTTAAACTTTGCGTTACATCGATTTGCCTCAAAGAATATTTAAATTATCCAGCTTAATCAGTATCCCCATTACTTCCCACTGATAAGCAACTTGCATAACCTTTTTGGACATGTATCCTTTCACCCGCAAGCTCATTCTAAGATCAATTGTTGCATCCCTTTGCATGTTATATCCCTTACAATAAAACTTGTCCTCGACTAATCCAATGTGTTTCGCTACAACGGCGTAAAAGCCAACACCAAATGAATCGTGAATGAGACTTGATATTACTCTTTTACTTTTTGTACATTGTTCCAGAAATTTTGGGAACTGAGTTTTCTGTAGATCTTTTTCAGTTGCATTGCCGCTCAGTAAATCTGTGATCTTTTTGCCATTCATGAGTGTCTAAATAGTCTCATGAGTCTCTTTTTGCCATTCTAAATAAAACGAAGTCAGCGATACAGAATGGGAATTTATATGCAATAGTGGGATTGGATGTTAAAAAAGCTTT
>JAQFZG010004419.1:0-11801 GCA_034695465.1 Entomobrya nicoleti
TGGAAACTCAATAGTCGGATTTATATCCGTCCTTTCAAAATTGTTTACTACAATGAGACAGTTATCTTTAATAAAATTTTTGAGGGTGGAGTACAAGTTGTTTACAACTTTTGGGATATTTGGTAAGGTGGGTGCGAATTTAGTGATTTTTATGTATTCTTTTACTGCTTTGAATTCAGAACCACCATATTTAATTAGAACTGCTGAATCTTTCCTTAAATTTAACGAGGACAACAGTTTTGTGGTAAGAGTGTAGTTAAACATAGGTGTTGTATTGTCTTTACCACTGGTTGTGTAAATTACAAGAAAACTCGAAAACACGCAGAGTAAAGTACGAGTTTCCATTTTTATTCCGAATATTTGCGTTCTATTTGGATTATGAATTGAAATTATGAACAGTATTACTTGGCTAAAAAAATCCAAAGAAACTAGTTACCAACACTTTGAGTTAATAGACCTACTATTTTCTATACTAGTAGTCTGTTTGTGCTATCATTTTAATTTTACCACATGACGTCTTTCGATGTGGATTATAGCAACATGTGTCGTGACACTTTGTCTTTATGTGAAAACATAATTCATTTTTTCCCCAAATATAACAACAAGTATAAACGAGTAATTTTCAAAAGAGAGTATCTAGTTGAAGCCAAAGTTTGAGAATGCCTAGAATTAGAATCGAAATTGTAAGGGTTTGCTTATTGTTGCCACAGTAAAGAGTTTCAATAGAGGTGACTTATATCGATAATGTCTAATGTCTACTCCAAGATGTATGATAATCGAAATGATGCACTTGATTGAAGTCATCGATAACTTGCCCTGGCGAATCTAGCCCGGCAATAATATAACTGAGTTAGTACATTGACTCCGTGTGTTCAATACTTCATAAAACTACCTGAGTTCTGGTGCTTTTATAACCAAATTTTAATTAACAAAAAACTACCTGGAACAAATATATTATGCTAATATATACAGCCCACGTGTAATTTCAAGAAATGAAATTTAAAACAAAGGATCTGGTATATAAGTTCTTGAAGGAGCTACTAAAGGTACCTTGTTAATGTAAAAAATATTTTACATAACGATATTTACTAATTAAACCATACCACGGGATACCTATGGTTCGCAAGAATGTATCTTTCTTATTTGCATTGGTATTTCTGACTTATAGATTAATATTCTTCACAATCCATACTATCTAAATTAAAGCCACACAGATTTGCCTCCATATTACTTATGAATACTGATAAAATTATTGCTCTTGTGCAATTCTTAAATTGAACTAAATATGTTAAAAACCATTACTAGTAAACTTTAGAGGTACTAAAGAAAAAAATAACTTGGACAAATATGAAATAAACATCTTTAATAAACTTAATGTGCTAAATTGTATTTAAGCTTTATAAGCACTCAAAATTTTGGACAGATGTATATTTAACATAGGTTCAGAATATAATATGATATGTTCATTGTTCAAAAATTTGGGTTAAAAATTATTTAAATTTACATGGTTCCAACGCTGTAATTATAATTGAGAGCAGGATAAAGCGTTGCATTGGAATTGTTACCACTTCCGATAAACTTAGCACCACTGTCAATATCTTGCTAAAATAAAAATAAGTAAATTATTTTAGTGTCAACTTTTGCAAGTATATCGATCCCATATTTTTATTGGTTATTGTAAACTTAAAATGACTTTACCGGTAAGAGAGGACTTAAGTTCAAAGATGCAGGTTTACCAAACGAGAGTCCAATAACGGATGCAATCAAAAACAAAGCAGCAATAAGCGCTATACTGCTAAAAGAATTAACTTGGTAGTACATTTTTAAAGACATGTAGTAGTAGTATTTTACTATTAGGTTGGAAAAATATCTACTAACAAATAATCAAAGTAGTGAATTTCAAAAGTTTGAAAGGGATGAGATAATTGTTGGAATTGTTAAGATGTAATGAACTAATTGGTGGCCAAATAGTTTAAAATTGAATTATGTTTAAACTTTTGACGAAATTGTGTATTTTACATCCTCATTCGTGTTTATTTTTTCCTTATAATGATGATGTTAAAAATGCACATATCAAGTATACACGTAATATTTTCTATTTTTACCTGGTATTTGTGAACAGTAACTTTTTTTAAGCTGTTGAACAATGAAACAGAAATTACATTATGAGCAGTTTCTCGAAAAAATGATTTATAAACAATAATTTGATAACCAAACATCAGCAATTTGAATTCTGAAGCATCAAAATATATTTTTATACTTGTAGATTTGAATGCAACATCCTTATAGAATCACATTCTTGTGTTTTATAGGGCGTAATCAACTCTTAGAAATGAGAACAGGAAAGAAACATTGTTTGCTGGCAAAACTGGTCTATTATCACACTAATTAATTTGTATCACACGAATTTATCTTTTATCAAGATATGCTGAAATGTATTTGTAGTCGTTTACTTACTACCATTCAATTTTTCTGCATACTTTCATCTTGTCATATATTTTAGCAAACTTAGTACTGTTTAATTTAGGTTGTTCAACTGAACCATTTGATCCTTTCAATTACATATAGGTACTACGAATAGTACTGTTACTGTATTAAATGTAAAATAATAGAGCTATAAGATCCTTATTTTTATTCCAGCGGGTTTGAACGATCAAAAATGTAGATAAATATATATACAGTAAAATTGGTTATAAGGAATGTTCTGTATGTGTATTCACTTCCCATGCATGCGAAGGTAAAGCCAAAGCAACAATTTCCTTAGTTAATATTTTCCTGCTACCATCTCAAGTTAAAAAATCACAAGAAAAAAGGAAACGTTCATGTGTGATGTGTATGTGTGCATGCAACTCAATATACATTATGATTACTGTGCTAAGCTTCCTATTCCAAGTAAATGTACCAGCTTGACATGTTTCATCTGTTTAAAAATTTCCAAGTTTGTTGAAAGGCCCCATTGGAACCATGTGACGTTGTACAATGGTTTATGTACATCACACCATTATGCATGCTCGTTGTTGCTAGGTTGGTTACAAGATAATTCACTCCTTTTTTTTCTTTTCAGTCGAAATGAAAGACTTATACTGAAATGATTCAACACGTCTCAATTTACCACTGTTAATTGAAGTTTTAAAACTAGAAATTGATCGTTTGCTAATAAAAGTAAAGCTTACACTCAATAAAGGGCTTTATTATAGTTCAACAAACTAGTAAGTGATAATTTAAATAAACAAACATGTTTCACTTGAAGCAAACTTTACAGAAAACATTTAATGGATTTTCTTGTAATTCATTTTATTGTAGATTTGCAGTGTTTCGACAACCACAAAACTGGTTCCTATTGGGAAAGGTACTAAGGTAGTGTCAAAATGGCTGAAGAACAGCAAATTGAAGAAGGTTTGTTTAATATTGACGAAGGAGATATTGAAAAATTCAACCAGGAAGCCTTCCATCTCACCGACATATCCCGCTTTTTCCCTGAATTGGTAAAGTATTTTAAAAAATATCCGATAGATACATAAGTGTTATTTTGTATAATAAATGCATATTTGAATAAACTTTTTTATTAGGTATGTTAGTTTTTATTACTACTATAAATTAGGTATGGAAGCAGATAGTGAACAAACTAAATGCTACAAATGATATCGAATCTTGTTCCAACTCCTCGCCATATTTTAGAAGTTTACTAATGAAGAAAAGAGAACCACAAGTAGTTCTGGAAGTTTTCGAACTTCTATGTCTATATTTGATTGAAGATGAACAGAATGAAGACGAACAGGATGAAGATGAACAGGATGAAGATAGTGTTACTGAAAACAATGTTCCTGATCCTCCAGTAGAGGTACAAGATATTGGAAATGGAATTCCTGGTCTTGAAATACATGAAGCTGCAGATATTGATAATCCAGACAACGTCAATGAAAACCTTGGACCAGCAAACGAACATCAGAATGATCGAGACAACTTGGAAATTGCAACTCAGGATGAGAAAGATGACTCGGTAAAAGAGCTTTTGAAGTTTCGACTTGTATCCAAGTCTTGGAATTATGCAATCGAAGCATTGTTTCCACACAAGGAAGTAGGACACTACAATCTTAAATTTGACATGAGCAGCTTTAAATATCTACAGCTGGATCCCTATTGCAACGATACATTCTTTTCGTATCAGCCTCCTCAGGATTTTGTAGTACACTTTGATCCCACTCATTACAATTTCCGGGAGAACAAACCTTTAAAGAACCCAATTCTTGGAAGGAGCGTCCAGTTTATGGAAGTCCAAGTCCAAATTTATCACCAAAGGGAAGATGAGCAGTTGTATTATTTGGACGGAATTTTGGAGTTTTTAAGGAAATACGGCTCAGAGATTTGGTATGTCTTTTTTGATTTGCAAATTGGCTTATTTGATAATGATCCTGTTGTGATGTACGAACAACTTCAGGCATTTTTAACTCTGTTGCCAAACTTGAAAGTTCTTCGTGTTGACTTTCATTGGATTGTTGACAATCGTCATCCAAACCGGAACTTACTTCCGGAAAATGTTTTGATGAATTTGATATATGAGGAGATAGGAGCATCGATCCAACAAAACCCGCTTCCGTTATTACCCAATTTGGAGTTTATTTGCTCGTCATACTTACCCACTCCGATATTTAATGAGCTGATTGACAAAAACCGACACATTGTCCAACTTCAAGTTATCCGGGAAACATATCATGCAGATTACGCTTTATTTGCATTTCACCTTCCCAACTTGTCTGTCTTGAACCTAAATATAAAGTCAGTGGAGCAGTTTGAATCTTTTGAAAATTATCCATTTTCCCTGCAACTTGAGAAAGTTTATTTGTGGTATGAAAAGTTCACCCCTTTTATTTCTTGGTCAAGAATTTTTCATGCTTTGGAATATAAGTTCGGTGACAGCTGTAAGGAACTTTTAATTCAAATGCCTTTACCAAAAACAGAAGAAGACAAAAGACAAGTGTTGGAGGAATCCCATCTTTGCCGATTGAATCTTCCAAATTTGAAAGGATTACGTTTTTTGATGACACACCATTCTGCTTGGACTATCTGCTGCCGGCAAAGAATGCGTTAAAACAAATTTTACTGAGGTACTCTAATGACGAAAATGAGAACGCGGTTGCCCAACATTTGCGAAATCAGAAGTTTGTGGACTGTCGTCAAAACATCCAATTTGTTGGGTTTAAGGAGAAAATGGAGGAATCCAACATTTGGACAGAGTTCCCAAAACTTATGGACCTTTCCTTGCATAGGAGTTCGGCAATGGGTAAATGTCTCACTTATACAGCTCGCTGCTGGGAAAAAAATGGGATAATATTTCAAAGGGTTTCTAAACAGGTGTGGTTCCGGGAAGCTGGACAAAACATTTAATAATGTGAGTACTCAATGTACTCAAGTTTTTAAGAAGGGATTTTTTTAATAGCAATTTGTCAATAATTTTTTAAACGCAATTGCAGTCACACAAATCCAAATATATATGTCAAATGTAACATTATTTTTACGTAATATGCACTGAGTTACTTATTGGAACATTTAGTCTTTAGAATACATACAACTACAATGATAGCTTAATTCGTGTAATTCAAGTTATCATTTTTAATTGTATGTTTTATTTACAGTGTAGTCGTGAAATCTTTTAATGAGGCAAAGAAATCACTGAATCATAATTATAAATATTATCAATACGCCTACCGAAGTTCTGAGTTACAACTTTGATGATACATCACAAAGTAACAAATACCAGTTAGAGTAAATTACTTGACTGCGCTAAGGACAATTAACCCGTATTTGTGTTCAATGGAAAGATCAAAACACCAAACTTCCATCCATTATTTGTTGGACATAAACGTCCGACTGCAACATTAACTGATTGTTCGTACTAATGTCTAAATAAGTTTAACATTTAAAAATAGTAAAGCAACTATAAATGTTCTGGTTGCATTCGAGAATTAATTCCTTGTTCAATCACTAGTTGCACGCACTACAGCTATGTAAAGTATACGTTTTTATATTATTTCAAGTTATGTTTTCCATTATCTTTTATGTAACAATGTTTTAGAAAATATTTTCTGTAATGTTTTTTTCTGGATAAAATGGTTTTATTTGTAAAACAATATGAATTATATGTAGTAGCGTTTTTAAACTTAGTGTGGAAAATTATGTTCGATTCTTGTGGTTGCCAGTTTAAAGTTTAAATATAAAATTTAATTGTTCAGTGTTTTATATTGTGCTAGTGTCTTCATTTATATACCCATGTTTAATTTTGGCTCAAATTAAAATATAATGATAGGATCCTAAATATGTTTGAACGTGAACACATACAATACATTATATTTTAGTACTGATTTGTATGCACTTCACATAAGCAAAATCCAACAAAATAAAAAGGCTAAAGATGCATTTTTGTGCGATTGTATTTCTACCCATTCAACTAAATGTATAAATACGTATGATTTTTTTCCGTTCGTCTTCCTGACTGACCAAAGAAATTTTGCACTATCATCTTTCTAAATCCTTTGTCAAGTTTCTCATTTAATTATTTTTTTCTCAGAAAAATTGATAAACAAATAAGGCACTCTATACCAGGAGAAAGCTATTGACAAATCCAAGTTTTCATACCTTAGTCATATTGATCAATAAATAAATGCCTATTGCTTCATTTTATTTACACAAAATATTTAAAGTTATGAATGGTTATAAATATTTCTGTACTAAATATATTTTTTAAACACAAACTTGAGTTTTACGGCATTATCCTTAGAGTTCTAACAAAGATGTGTACTGAACCTGGCCAATAGAATTTGTGCGAACCACAAAAAACTACCTCATAGACCTAAAAGGAATTTATCTGTAATATTACTCGTATAATCATGTTGTATAAGGTGAGGCTAAAAGAATCTCCAAAAAAATCTCTTCCTTATCATATTATACATACAAAGCATTGTATACCTTTACATACTTCTTCAGAAAACACTGTGTGCCTTAAGGGACACCTGTTGTGTACAAAACCACGAAGTATTTACTCTCCTTTCTATCATGCAATTGTAATTCTAGCCAGTGAATGTATGCTTGTATAAAACAAAACAACAACAAATCAATTCTACATTGTGCGTATGGCAATAACTTATATTAGTTTTTTGTGGTTTTGTGAAATTTACTTTGAAATTTTATAACACATATTACAATTTCATTTTTGTAGTTATTTTTACATAACAAATGGAGAATCAAAAACGAAAATGTGCAACCCTGGTGGGTACTGACAAAGGTGGTAAAAAGCGAAAAAATATTAAACCTTTTCAAAAACGAAATAGTCAGCCATGATATTGTTGATACACTACCACTGTTACCTTGTCCTGATGAAAAAGAGATGACAAATTTAGAAAAAGATACTAATATTATTCTAAACAACAACATACTATTTCCCAACCTGGTAAATTAGACATTTTTCCATTATGCATTATTTAATATAAAATAATAATAATAAAATGTTTATACCTATTTTGTTTTTCTTTAGGTTTGGGAAAACGTGATTGAAAACATTACGGATCCAGAAGATATTGAGAACTGCTCCAATGCATCTCTCTATTTTAAAAATCTTCTAAAGGACAAAATGGAAACGAATGTAGTACTTCCAAAAGTTTTCGAAATTATGTTCCAGAAATACCAACACTCTACCGCCGATGCTTACACAGAAACCAATCTCGATTCCATTCCATGGAAAATATCAACCGGAAATTTGGCTCACAAACTCACCGGTTTTTGGAAAATGCGTCTTGTGTGTAAATCGTGGAATAAAGCGTTTGAAGATTTTCATCAGGATGAAAGCATTGGTCAATTTAATACCTGTTACGATACCGCAAGAAATATGTGCGTGAAACCTTGGGCGGAATTAACATTTGACAATGCAGAAATAACACCTAGTAATTTTCTTCAATATTTTGATCAAACTCATTACAATTTTGGGGAAAATAAGCTACTGAAAAATCCGTTCCTTGGGCGACACATCCGTTTTATGATTCATAGTTCAACTTTCAATCAACTGAATGATTTTGAAGAGCTTCTGGGACGATATGGATCGGAAATTTGGTACTGTGAATTTCAGTACTTTTATCAACCGAGTTTGGATACTTTAGTTAGATTCTACAATTTTCTTCAGCAATCTCTTGGGCATATGCCAAACCTTAAAACTCTTCGAGTGCAATACAAATATAGGCATGTTGACAATGAAAGGTTTCATGATAGGAACCCAAGTGCAGAGGAACTACAAGAGTTGGAACAAGCAGTGTCTATTAATAATCTTCCAGAACTGCCGGAGTTGGAATTTCTTTCCACAAAATTCTTACCCACACCAATATTTAACGAGCTTATCAGCACTTATAATAAAGTGACTGATTTGGAAGTACGTCGAAAAGAATGGCACGGGGATTATGAAATCTTTTCCGAGCATCTTGAAAATTTGTCCAAGCTGAGCATAGATTTTTGCTCGGTGTTAGATTTTGAAAAGTTTGAAAAGTATCCCGCTAAGCTGGAACTGGACGAGCTTCATTTCATTTACCAGAATTCCGAACAGTTTCTAAAGTGGTCGAAAATATTTGATTCAATTGGAAAAAGTCTTTCTGAAACATTAAAAGATTTAGTTATTAAAATGCCCGAAGCCAAGACAGAAATAGAAAGAATGAGTGTTTTAGAGGATTCCTTTAAGTGTCGTTTAAACTTACCAGAGCTTGAAACATTTGACTTGTTGGAACAAGCAAACGTTTTTTGTTTGGATTTTCTGTTGCCAACAAAAAATAGTCTGGAAACTGTTATGCTTCATACTAGCAATCAAGCCGGAATGTCGAACAATTCTGAACTAAGCGAGATGGAAAAAGAATACGAAAATACTCAAGTTATTAACTATCTTGGGTTTAGAGACAGAATGGATGAATCGAATATCCGACAAGTGTTTAAATCACTAAAATATGTACATTTTCACTAGTAACAAAATTTGGCAACTATTTTGATTCATGATAGTGTTTAACTACGGATTTAAGAAAAATAATTATACATTCAAAATTACAAGCTTATTACATCATACAAATCATAAAAAATTGTTTTTGTTTATGAACTACAATCATTTTGTTATTAAAACTATTTTCTTTGTGGAAGTGAAATTTATATGACTGTGTTAGTAACGTGTCTTTTAACGTATGGAATGCAATCATTTAAATTTATAATTTTAAATGTACAAATAATATTAAAATAAATTGTTAAGCATTCTTGTGTAATTTATTGTATATACTTTATTCTGATTTTTTACATGAATAAATGGTAAATCGAGTAAATGGAATTTTTATATGTACTCATTCATTTTTCATCAATTCGTCCATATAGCTTATCATTTATCCAGAATATATTTTTTCGTCAAACAAGTTTACGAATTGTAACCTGGTTTCTCCGATACTCATACTGAACGAAGCCTCCAGATCTCATGAAAGTTACCTTTTTTACTCTGGGAAGCTCAGTAAAAATATTAGATTCTTCCATCTTGTCTTTCCATCCAAGAAACTGTATTATTTGTTTTTCTTCAAAATCCGCATAGTCTTCTTGTGGAACCGCAGCAGTTCTAATTCTATGATTTTTCTTGGTACGAATCATAATCTCTCCCAAAGTATTTTTCAACGACAGTAAAAAGTCCAAGCAAAATGGGGTATCTTCATAAATTGTAAATCTTTTTAATTTTGGTAAATTTAATCTGTATTCCAAGCTTTCCCCCAAAACCATTTTCTTGTCAAGGTCACTTGTTGATACAGGCAGTCGCACGACCAGCTGAGTACACACTTCCCCATCCAATTTGTTCTCAATTGCTGTAAATACCCGTGACCAGGGAATAAAGGGGGCAGGATCTTGATAGTAAAAATGTAGCTTTTCAAGCTTTAAAGGAACGTGACAATTTTCAAATTTCTTCAAGTCAGAAAGTGTACAAATATCCACACTGAGTTCCCTTAAATTTAAGAGACGTTCACTGAAAACTGAATAACTTCCATGAAAACTTTGTCGACGAACTTCCAACTGGCTGATGTGCTCATTTTGGGTGATAATTTGATTGAAAATTGCTGTCGGAATGTATTCAGTTGAGAGAAACTTCAGGTTGGGTAATTTTATAAAAGGATTTCCACAAATTTCTTGTTCCAAAGCTTGTAATTCATTGGCAGTGGGCCAATTACGGGGCATGCTAAAACCATAATAACCTCCACGTCCAGTTTGTCTAGCCAAGCTGACGTAGAGTGATTTTAAATTGGGCATTAATTCAACCATTTGCTTTAATTCCCGGTAAAAATCTGCGAGTTGCATGGGAGGACCCTCGATTTCGTCATAGCAAGCTAATTCAAAGTACCAAATTTCAGATCCATATTTTCGTAGCATTTCCAGTATGCTATCTTGATAAGCTTGGAAATCATCCCGATTCCGAAAATTTGTGAAATTAACACATCTACCCAGAAATGGGTTCTTCTTAGGCTTATCTTCAAGATAATCATAGTGAGTAGTGTCAAAATTTTGGAGAAAATGTTGTGGAGTAATTATTTCGTCTTGTTCAAAATGGTTAGTGGCATGAGATAAAATATAAGCACCTGTTGGGTGATCAGGTTCTAATCCAAATTGAAATCGTGGATACCTTTCGAACACAGATTGAACGGCTTCATTCCAAGATTTACAGACGAGGCGACATTTTAATAATCCTGTCATTGGATATGCATTGGATTCATCATCGTCGTCGTCGTCCTCTGTTCTTTGCCATGGTATGCTGCTAACATTGGTTTCCAAGTAGGGTGATGTAGTATCGTTTTTATCCAAACTTTCATAGCATTTAGCTAATATGCCTAACATCTTTGGAAGCACAACTTTATTCATTCGTTTTTCTTGAAGTAGATGATCAAAATATGGGGATGAATTTGAACAACTTTCGATGTTTTCCGGTTTGTTGAGCTTTTCAAGTACTGATTTCCAAATCTGTAAACATTTTATAATCAAAGCAACTCAATATACCACTTGATACGTTTATAATATTTACCGTAACGTTTTATGAGCAGTTCTTACCAACTCAGGAAAGAATTTATTATTATCCGTCAGATACGATGTCTCCCGTTCCACTTTTTGGGCATCTTTGGCTTCATCACAAATATCACTCTGATCCCAAATCCGCACTTTGAAATTTCTACTGCATTCTTCTCTCGAACTATTGATGTCATTCGATAATGACGGGAATTCTTTCCTTTTACGGCTAGTCATATTTATTTTAACACGAAATAATGCTCACACACAAACAACAGTTTTATTGACAAAGGCAAGACAAACTATAGTTTTAGTAAAAATCAAATGGGCTAAAAATCAATTTATTACAATAAAAGTCACGTGTCATTTACTACTATAGTTAAACTTTACTAACCTTCCCCAAATGCTATATGTTTATTAACCAGAATTAATAAAATACAAAATGTTTTTACTAACAATGCAAACAGGTGACAGTGAGCGGTGTGCTTGTATTGCTTGTTGCATTGCTTGATGGCAATGTATTTGTTCATATAATGTATATATAGGTATGTACGTAACACGCAAGCTTTTTATGATGCGTACCGTACCAATAGTAGTGAAAAGCTTGCATACAACTTCATTTATTAACTACCGAAAGCGATGAAATCGCATAAGAGGTAGTTAATGAGATTACGATCCTGTCTGTCTGTCTGTAGACACGATATCTCAAAAACCACTTGACCATTTGACACCAAACTTGGTACACATACACCTTA
>JAQFZG010004420.1:0-11796 GCA_034695465.1 Entomobrya nicoleti
GACAGACAGACAGACGGACAGACAAACAAACTAAAATTATAACTACGATAAATCGAAATTTATCTACGTAATAAAGTGTTGGCAACTCTAATGTAAGTATGTTTAATATGTTTTCTTAATGCTGGTACTATGCATTAATATACTTTATTTTCGTTTAATGTTTAAGATTCATTTGGAATTCAAAAAGAGGTCAGCATTCAAAGATATGTCATATAGCTGCAATACACTACAGACAATTGCAACTGATTGCGTTGCTTACGAACATTTGCCTTAGCGGATATCTATTACCAATAATCCAATTTAACGGAGCAATTCTTATAATTTCATTGTTATATGCTGCACTAATGTTTGGAAAATATTTACCTGTTTATTCAATGTTTGCTTTGTTTTTGCTATTGTTGTTATACACTTTATTAATATGTATAATACTTTATATGGGCAGCCGACCTGTTTTAAAATCAAGATTTTTTTTGCAATCCTGGAAACAACATGATCGTTTATGTAAGTGTGGCTACACAAAGAAGCTCAAGATGTGCTTAATGTAATGCAATTGCTCAGATTTTTTAACAGACGATGTCCATAAACATGCTTAATATTTGTAGAAAGTTTCAAAATTTTATTCCAACCAGTTTTGTAAATATGGAATTTTCATGATTTTGAGTGTTATGGAGGCTGCTGTGAAAGGTATAAGCAGGCGGGGTCCAATACTTCCTGGGTCCCATTTCTTCATGACAATCTAAGTAACCATGAACAGAAAACCGTTTTTTGGCAACAGTGAGTTAGGGGTGGGTCAAAGCTCAAAAATGTCTCTCCTTACGAAGTTGTCCTACAATTGTTCTTAAGGTAAGTTCTTTCCATGCCTTGGACAGAAAAAGGGCTCCTAGCCTAATGCGGTTTATACTGCAACGGACATTCTTTCTTGTAAAGTCTACTGGAAAAATTGGCGAAGTAACTTTATCTATTCCAACATGACTAAAAAATAGTCGTTATTAATTAGTACTTAGCCAATAAAATTATTTTAATTGCACGGATGATGTTTTAACAAACCCGTCGAAATGTATATTTAAAAATTTGTGCCGCAGTTCAATAAAACAACATCTATTTGAAAATATGTTGAGTTAAATTTAAGTTATATGATAATAGAATAATTCGATGAAATGCTTTATTGTATATTTTGTCGATGAAAGCCAATTTACAAAGAAATGACTCATTAGAAGCCAATTTTAGAATTCATTTAGTGACTTTTATTCATAACTCATTATATTAAGGATAAGTTGTTGATACGTTAGGACAATAAAAATGTTAAATTTTAACGCAATGTTTGTAAATAGTAATAAAAGCAGTAACTAATATACTAATCATATCCTTTGTTCAGTGCTTTCCAAGTTATCCCATTAATTTTCATGTTTTCAAGCAAATGCTTTTACTTTATGAATTTTATATTAGTATTATTCCATAAAACATGCTTGTGCTTTTATATTACTTATAGAAAATGTTTAAGGTTTATGCTAGTAGAACTGATGTTCAAGTTTATTTACACGACAAAAATTCTAATTCACACTTTCCTTTATAAATATATTCAAATTGCTAAAAGTGCTTATTTGCACATAACGTTCTACACTCATCACCTAAAATTGATTTTGATATCAGTAGGTGTGTGTTTAACTGCATTATTTTATGACTTAAAGGTCGGAACCGGAACAAAAATATCTCTTACAGTCTGTAGTACTCAAAAACATGAAAGTAAGTTAATGAATTTAAACAGCAGGATTTAACCTTATCGCGTGTAGGTGAACACACTCTGAAAAAATCAGGGATGGACTTAAAATAATGATTCACACCTTACACTTTTTATTCAAAAAACCTTACTTACAACGCATAAGTATTTAAATGACACTTAAAATTCAATGGATAATAAAACAGATGCTGTAGTGTTTGCTAGCATGTCCAGAACCACTAAAGGATAACTCTGTGTTATAACAAAATAACTTGCCACTTGGGCGCCATACTCTCTTAAAACTCTACTTTTAAGTCTTAACTCTCTGCGCATTCTAGCGCCCATTTGCATACTAGCATATTTTTGTCTTGCCAATGGTTCCATTAAACAGCTATTTGTATGGACCAGAGAAAGTGCTTGAACAACTAGAAGTAAAGTTCCCAACATTGCACCATGAAGAAAAAATGCAAATCCAGTTATATGAATATATCCATAGTTAAATGTTTTAAAGAATACTAAGAGACATCCGATAATGATTGTTTGAAATGTTAATAGAAATGATGGAACGAAACTAAATTGGAATAACGAGTTGAAACGGAAATTTAGCAGCTGCAAGGCGCTATACGACAAATGAAGATGGTGAAACTCCTGAAGCGTCGTGGCAAGCAGAAACTCGGACCTATTTTAGAAATAAATGCAAATAGATTTAAATTCTAAATTTAACACTTATGTTTAAAAGCAGTCAATACTATTTACCTGATTATTTTGAGAGCAGCACATGTTGTTTGAAGATTCACAACTATTACGTAGAGATTTAAAGTCAAAGCTCCCCATTGTATAAACTCTGTAATTTCCTCAAAAATGATTTCAAGAATGACCAGCCAAGCAGGCTCCTCATAGTTCCAAAACCTATTTCTCAATAGGAGACTCCATATGAACCATGGTCCTTGATGAAAGTATGCAACTACAACACTCGAAAAACAAAACGTTTGGAAAATGAAACAAGCTAAAGAAGAAAACGCAAGGGTTCGTTTAGCTTTGCACTTCAAAAATAAACTTTGAGCTTCATGGAATCGATAAATTGCCTTGTTGCATATAAAATCAGCCAGGTTGAAAGTTTGGCTTTGTAAGCTCGGATATTTATCATGATTCAAATAGATTGTTAAGTGAAAACAAAAGTTACATGCAATTGTCACTAAAAGCCATAAAACGTGAAGAACTATTCGTTCGAATGACTTGGTTGTTAAATAGTTTTCCAGCTCTGCGTAAAGTGAAACAATTTCGTGAACAAGAATTACAAACGTGAATATTTGATTAAAACGCCATAGGATGAACTGGCTAGAATTACGTGGATTTTGGATTAATATACCTCCAAAGTGATGTGATCCAAAATCGACATCAAAAGGATAAGCACCGATTTTGGAGAAAAATGAAAACATGTATTTCATTAACTTATCCATTGTCAGCTTTGTAATTCGAAAATATAACGTCGAATATTGAAGTATGATACTAAAAAACTTTCACAACTACAGGGAAATCTAACGAATAGTATAATTTTAACTGGTTAACTGATATGTCTGCCACAAAACCCTTCCAGAACATTAAGTTGCATGTGATTAGAAGACCTTCTTGTAACTGGAAATATAAACGGGCTTGTTATCAAATGTAGCGTTTATGTATCTCCATTTAGAATGATTACTTGTAGGAAACCAATATTAAAGTGCTATATAAGATTCTGAAAAATATATGAACCACATCAATGTCGTTCAACTAGCTATAACACTTTATCGACAATAGCTCTTTCCTTGGCATCGATTTTACCCGTCGAGCCACGAATTATTCATATACTTATATAGGAGCACGCAAGCTGTATTTCGAACTACTCTACGAGCCTGCTTTTAACAGTTAAACTTTACAAAAAAAACATAATAGGGTTTAATCACACAAGTATCATTTGAATAGGTTTAATAACTTATTTTAACCGATTATGAGAAGAAGCGTAAGAGAGCGGAGTTTTACATTACATTTACGTAAAAATACTATTTAATTTATAGCCAAAAGCCCATTTGAGTTTTTAATTAAGTATGCAGGGAACTTTGACATTATCCAAAAACGATTTTTGGCACCTCTTTTTTAGTTTGTATATATGTATCTAGGAAATAATTATATTCCCAAAGCACGGTTTCAACACGATTTTCTGTTCTACACGAATGTCAAGCTAAAAGCGAAGGTTTTGTTTGCGTATTGAAGTTATCGTGTTGGCAGCTAGTCAGACCATGAGAATACCATGAATTCCTATTTGGGTTGCTTTTACTTTCTTTAAAATATTTACACACTTTGCTTAAAGCACATGATTAGTTTCCACTCAATATGACATTAATAAGCTGGATGAGGGAATATATCATATTGTCATATGTCACATAAAATGAGTTTCATAAAACTTGTTTTGTGACAAAAATTGGTAACATGAGGAAGTTCTTATTAATTAATCAAACAAATTAGCAAAAACTTCCACGTGCATGATGTATCACGCAATTGAAATCGTAATAAGAGCACATGTATATTACTAATTTATGTGACAATTTCATGTAGTGTTCTGCAAACCACTTGGAAATTGGCGAATACAAAACTGACAGCTTAGTAATTTAATACATCACATAGTTTACAAATATCCAATTCAAATAGTACAATTTTAAGATAATGACAAAATCTTTCAAATATCCCTTAAATAGCTTTGTGAAATTGACTTTAGTTTACTAAATAAAACTAAAACTGGACCAAGTTTTATGGTAAAGTGCGAGGTAAAGTTGGTTATAAATTTGGATATACATATGTGCTCCAACAGATATGGCAGCGACGCACAAAATTCTAGTTGATGTAGGGCATGCCGTAATGGGAACTGCGTAATATATTTTTTATTCATGTTATATATAGCAGACACTAGTCTTTTAGCCCAAATATTGATGTTTTAAATGACATAACGGAATCCATAATTTGGTAATTATAAAATATTGACTATTTTTTGAAGTATGGTGCGTGTGAACTAAATTACATTGTACATAATACATGCCAGTGCATCACGCATGCACTTAGCAACTACGTTTCTTAATATAGAGCATTACCAAATTAAAGTACACTAGGTTTCTTGGCTCACTATGTGTTCATTTTGTGAAGTTAACTTCCACGTTTACAAGTTGTGCAGAAAATAGAAAAACGTGAGAAATTACAATATGATATGATCACAAGGTATTAAAATTACAATACAATGAATAAATATAGCTCAAATTTAATTTCTCTGTTAAAATGCCAGATAAAAAAGATTTTAGTATAAATACATTGTATAAAAAATATGACAGCAGTTCAGACATTGTGACATTATGTATTTTAGTTTAAATATAATGCATGTAAAAAATGATTCCTTAAAACATTATAAAATATCATTTATTGACGAGGCTGAATTTTAATTCCCATATCAGGAAAAGGCCAAACTGTTTTTCGCAGTGCTTGGTTAAGGTCGTCAATCGACATTTCTGAATTCACTTCAAAATTGTGTAAAACGTGAGCAATCAGTACTTTTAGTTCAATCATTGCGGATTTAAATCCTAAATAATAAAACTAGAATTTAAAAAAATATAATTATAAGTTTAAGTTTTAAACTCCAATTAAAAGTTTCTCTCACCAATGCAGTTCCGAGGTCCCGTCGAAAAAGGCATGTACTCACAAGCTCCTATATTTTTCACGTTTTCTGGTGAAAATCTTTCCGGATCAAACTTTTCCGGCTCGGGATATATTTTCGGGTTATGATGAACTATAAATGGAGATGTAAACACCATGGTATTTGGGGGCAACACCGTATCCACATCTAATTGTATTGGGGATTCCAATTCTCTTCCAAATATAGGAATTAATGGGTACAATCTTAAACATTCCTTAATACACATGTCCACAAAAGTTAATGAGCTTAATGCATCCATGGTAATTTCATTTAAGTTTGATGTGCAAAGTTTATCAAACATTTGATCAATTTCCTTCCGGCATTTAACTTGGTACTCCTTATGACGCGCAAGGAGAAACATGACAAGGTTTAGAGTGGTACTGACAGTATCGTGACCCTGAAATAAAAAATCAACAAATTAATAAAAAAATCCATTTATGTTTATTATAATTTTTTATTAATTATTTAACTCCTTTACTGCTAATATAAGCGTTGTTATCTCTGCAAAAAGTTCTTCGTTTGATAGTCCACCTTTTATCATCACTTCTGCTAGAGATTTACCTGCCATGTCATCATCGGTATCTAAGCCATTTGCTGCATCTGTCTCGAACTTTTTTCGAAGTGTTTTGACAATCTAATGTATGCAAAATGTAAATACAATACAATTGAATTCTGGTTACCTTTATTAAAATATTACTCAATATTATCAAACCTTATAACAGTAAATTTCCATTTCGGACACAATTTTGTCCATTTCCCATTTCCGAGGATTAAAATTCCACAGAATATCAGCGTAATTGATTGGATTATAAATTCGATGTGATATTAGTTCTTTTGCCCTAAAAATTTGGAAATTTTTAAGAGCGTTTCACAGAAATATTTATGCTTCAAAATAAAAATATGTGAGAAACAAACCTCTCAATATTATTTCTTAATCTTGAATTTTCTTCCTGGGTTACATCTTGGATTTGTTTTCCCGCTGCAATATCTGTGTTTCGAAATTATGTTAGGGGTAATAAAAAACACAAAACCGGTAACAAGAAATTATTTTTGATAATTAATTTTTTCAGCTCACGAGAAATTATGTCAAATGTAAGCTTGTATACTTATTTTTCAAATGAAATGGTTGAAATTTCGTCGGAAGTTGATGATAAGAGGGATTCCTGTGAAATAAATACCAACCTCTTTGCATGCTCCTCAAATATATTTACCTGCCTAAGCAGACTTTGGTACGTAAAAGCTTTTGAAACAACACTCCTGTGCGATTTCCATGTATCCGCACGTGAAGATATCAAACCATTTTTCAAAGCCCCTACAAGAAGTTTACCGTACCATTTTGGCTTGTGAAGATGTCCTTGATCGGCTGACATGTATAGTTTCTAAAGAAGCAAATCAAATTGTACATACACTTTTTGATAAAGCTGTCCTAAGATCGATTCTATCAATTTCACCACATAAATAATTTTAATTTGCATTACCTGAACCATTGCAGGATTTGTTATAAATACGATTTTGTACAATCCCAACAAGTTGAGTTGAAATATTCCACCGTATTTTGCGACCACAGTTTCAACAATTTCTTGCAGGTCTATTCATACAAAAATAGATGTAATTTACCTTTTTACGAATAATTTATTCACAAGTTAAAAAATTCTCCTACCTGTTCCATAGTTTATAAAGCTTTTTAAAATCTTCCATGTTGAAACGAATGGAATTTGTTTCCTCTCCTTATCAGGATCGAGCTCAGTCCTTGCAAAAGGGTTATCTAATTTTTTTTTCTTTGAACACTACACCAAACATTGCCATAGTGACAGCCATCAAGGACACAAGTACGGAATTTGACAAGATATTTTCGTCAAAAGCTGAGCCATGCCAAGGTTGTCTACCCGTAAATGTGTCATTTCTTACAATATTGGATGTATTCAACACAATCTCCATTTTGGATACAATTATAACTTTATATTTTACATTGAACCAGAAATAATTTTTTACCATTTACTCCTGATGGTTAGAACTAAACTAAAATGTGGAACGTTGTTCTCAAGTGATTTTATGTGGTTGAACTGAAGTTCCAAGTCGTCTTTACGATCATACAATTTTAAACATGTAATTAACAAATATATTCCGGGTCGGATTTTTCCTTCAGACAATTTTTTTGTGTCGTTGTAAGTTGTTACTACCATAACATTAGCCACATCTCTTGCTGTAATTATTGATTTATTACATGAAATGAAATTTGAAAATAAATTGTGGTAGTATCTTTAAATTTCAATAACACAATTTTTTCCTTGCAAATAAGTATAAGGTAGAGAAATGTAAATTTTCATGATTTTCCTCATGTGTTTAAGCATAGTTTAAAGAATTACATAAAAAATAACATTTGAAGTTTACACGCTTGAAAAATGAATAAAAAAAATTATATGGGAATTTAATTACAGTAGCAATTACAAGTTAACAAATATTGAGAGAAAAATGCTATCTCGTGATTCTATCAAACAAGCGGATTCATTTAACATTAAACTTTTTTGGGACGATAAAAATCTTATATTTTTTCATTGATCTATTTAGTAGTATGCTTGGAAAACCAGAGGAAGTAAACCAATGGTTCCTGGTTACAATTAGTATTGCATATGATCTTGCACGAATTGACTATTGAAAATTTCTCGTGTTATCAGACTCACAAAAATAAAACTAATGAGATGATACAATTTTAATCAACGTGCGTTTTTTGCTTGAGTGCAAGCTAATGTTGAAGTTGAAATAAATCACACAGCATACTTAAAGCTATGAATGGAAATATACCCAAAGTTTTATGTTTGGCTGAATACTAAATACAAATAAGTGACTACCTTATGATTATCTGTTCTGCGTGTGAACTAAACTTAACTGTGGGAGTGTGGTATGCGAGTGTTTAAACCGGCGTACTTTATTACAAACTGGTTTAAGACAAATATGAAGTATAATTTGCACGTTATTCATTTAATCTCCTTTTTGTTCTAAAATATACATGTTTATTCGTGATTGTTTAATGATCTATGTATTTTTTATAGTTGTTGGTTAACTTTTCAACGGGTATTTCGTATCATCTTGTATGAAGATTGATTAATTTGTCATTTATCTAGTAAACCTAACTAAACAATATCAAATCGAAGTTCAGTTAATCAAAAACAAATATATTTTTCCGACGGTTTTGGTAACTTTAATTTGTATTTTTTTATTTGGGCGTTAAGCTTTGGGGAACACATATTGGATTTGTTGGGCTTTTAAGCTGTAATGTACTTCAGTAGATAGTTTTATAACTCGTGAAGTAAACTCAATAACCTACAATTATAACACATGAAGTGAAAATGAAATTTAAACTCACTACTGATCAAATATTATTCTTGTTATGTCGTAAACAATATTTATACTATTTATGTAATACTTGTGTTTCAAAAAGATTTCCTTGGTAATTGTCAACAATTTGTAACTTTCTTGTAGTATAATTAAGAGCGCGTTTTGTACTTCAAACAAGACAAAATTCCTTAAATGCTGGCTTGTAGTTTTGTAGATTTTTGTTTACGGAAAAATTTACAAAATTTAAATAAAACCTTTGATAATGTATTGCAAAATAAAAATAGCTTTTATCCCCAACCGTTCACTTATATAGATGATTTGGCCCTACTCTACCACCAAAAAACTCAAATACTTGTGTTGCTTGCTAGCTACTAAAGCATATTTTTTCAAGCATATACCTTTATTTCAGCTAAGTGGAGCGATTATTTTGATGGCGTTTTTGTTTGCTGACATTATCTGAGGAAAATGTATACCTCCATCTGCAACATGTTTTATATATAAGTTATTGCTTGCATTAAGCATATTAGTTTGGACGCATCTTGACATGGGAAGTCAGCCTGTCGTAAAGTCAAGCAAACTGTTGCAAATTTTAAGGCAACGCAATGGGCTATACACACGAAAATTTCTTCGAAGCTGTCCTAAAATGGAACTTGAAATGAGCTCATTTTATGCTCTGGATCGAAGAAAAGCACCAAGTTTAATGCGATTTGTATTGCAACGAACGTTTTTTCTAGTGCAGTGTTTTGGAAGCATTCATGCAGAAAGTAAATTCGCATAATGCATACACTTACAACAACAATAACTAAAAATCATCATCATTGCCTACATCAGAATATTGTTTACTTGTATATCGCTCGAAGAAGTCTATCTTAAATATAAATCTTCAGAATTGAATTCATTTTTATTGTATAATGCTGACTTCAAAACGGGTTTAGTTTACCTATTGGTTCGTCGGAAGCGGTAATTTTAGGAAATTTATATGGTACAATAATTTATCAACACAATGACAAGGCAAACTGCGAAAGTGATTTTTTGTTAATAAATAATTTAAAGTTTCACTTGCGATTACTTGTATGATGTAAACAAGTATACATAATATCTGTTCATGTTAAAGTTTCTTTTTGATTTTAACGGGAAAACTTGGTTTGACACATAGCTATTTGGCTTAACTCTTCTACAGGAAACCCAAACTTATTGTTATTGTTTCTGAAAGTGCCGAAAGTTCGACGCATTTGCATGATGTTTGGACAATATCTTTATAAAAAGTATCTGAACACTACTAAATGTAGTTGAAATGGTTTTTATTAATTTAGTTATCTAAATACATGCTTGCAATGTACTTTTTATTCCATAAACTTTTGCTACGGTGTATTAGTATTTCTATGCTAATTAGAACTCAACAGATAATAAAACAGTTGCTGTGGTGTTTGCTAACATGTCTAGAACTACTAAAGGGTAACGTTGTGTTATTACAAAATAACTTGCTACTTGGGCGCCATACTCTCTTAAAACTCTACTTTTAAGTCTGAACTCTCGGCGCATTCCGGAGCCCATTTGCATACAAGCGTATCTTTGTTGTGCTAATGGTTGTATTGAACAACTATTTGTGTGGACTAGAGAAAGACCTTGGAAAACTGGAATTAATGTCCCCAACATTGCACCAAGAAGACAAAATGCAAATCCAGTTATATGAATGTATCCATAGTTAAATGTTTTGAAGATTACTAAGAGACATCCAATAATTATAGTTTGGAAAGTTAGGAGAAAGGATGGCACGAAGCTGAACTGAAATAACGAGTTAAAGCGGAAGTTCAGTAGTTGCATGGCGCTATACGCTGTATGAAGCCGGTGGAATTCCTGACGGGTTGAAGCATGAAGAAACTCGGATCTATTTTAATATAAATGCAAACATAATTTTAATATAACAATTAGTCAATGAACCTTATATTCAATATATTTTACCCACCTGATTATTTTGAGAGCAGTGCAAGTAGTTTGAATATTTACAACTATCACGTATAAATTTATAGTCAATGCTCCCCATTGTATAAACTCTGTAATTTCCTCAAAAATGATTTCAAGAAGGACAAGCCAAGCAGGCTCCTCATAGTTCCAAAATCTATTTTTGAATAGAGGAGTCCATACGAACCATGGGCCTTGATGGAAATAGGCAACAACAGCACTCGAAAAACAAAATGTTTGGAAAATGAAACAAGCTAAAAATGAAAACGCTAATGTACGTTTAGCTTTGCACTTCAAAAATACACTTTTCGCTTCATGCGGTCGATATATTGCCTTGTTGCATATAAAATCAGCCAAATTTAAAGTTTGGATTTGCAAGCTTGGATATTTGTCATGATTCAAATAAATTGTTAGATGGAAGCAAAAGTTGCAGGCAATGGTCACTAAAAGCCATAAAACATGAAGGACTAAACGTTCGAAAAACTTGGTTGTTAAATAGCTTTGAAGCTCTAAATAAAGCGAAATGATCTGGTGAAAAAGAATTACTAAAATACATATTTGATTGAAACGCCATAGGATGAACTGGCTACAAGTGCGTTGAGTTTGGACTAATATGCCTCCAAAGGGATGTGATCCGAAATCAACGTCAAAGGGATATGCAGATATTTTGCTGAAAAATGCAAACGTGTACTTCATTAAGTGATCCATTCTCAAATTGACAATTAGCTGTTACCACTGCAAATTCCCACAAATACAGAGAAAACCACCAATTTTCAAAAGAGAAGTAAAACTTTAGCTGGTGGACTAATCCGTCTGAACCGAAAGTTTAGTAGCAAAAGTTTAGAAACAGTTTTGTAGCTGGAAATATAAGCGGGAATGGTATCAAAGGTAGCGTTTACGTGTCTTAATTTAGAATGATTGCTTTTGACCAATAAACCAATATTTAAGTGGTATGTAAGATTCTAAAAAATAAATGAGCCACGTGTGACATACATCAATGTCGTTCAAGTCTAAACTATGTTATAACACTTCATCGACAATAAGTCGTTCCTTGGCATCTTTTTTA
>JAQFZG010004421.1:0-11796 GCA_034695465.1 Entomobrya nicoleti
AAATTCATAAGTGCCAATATCCATCCCCTTAAATTTGTCCTCCATTTTCTCCACCTCTCCATTAGAAAATTCCTCTAGTGTCTCAGCATCAATTTTCTTCAATCTTTTAATCTTCTTCTGCATTGCAGCCATATATCCTTCCATAAGCTTTTCAAGGGCCTCTTCAGCTTTATCCTCAGCTCGCTTCCTATTTCTCCCATTTTTTCCCAGGTAGTCCTCCTCTAACGGCTGTAATTTGATATGCAAAGCTTTACGAAGTGCTATAATTTCGGAATCGTCATCACCTTCAAATTCCTCCAGAAATTCAGTTTCAGCTTGTTCCTTCGTTGATCTCAGAACATTTTCCAGATGTTCATCCGCATAAAAGACCATGTCAACAGGGACTCTTGAAGTGGATTCCGGCTGGAAAGGAAAATTATCCTCCAGTCCCACCCTCAGCTTTTCGTATGCCTTGTCAAGATTCTCAGCAATTTTATTTTGTCTGTATGTAACATTAGCTGCTTTCATCTCCTTATTTATTTTGATAAGCTCCTGCTCAAATTTTTGTTCAAAAACTTTCTCCTGTTCCCTTGGCAATTCAAATGACTTGAATATCTCAAGAGCTTTTCTTCTTGCTTGGACATGTAATGCATTGATAGCTGCCTCCCTCAAGTAATCATCACCCTTTTGGCGAGTTTTAAATACTTTGTTGTATTCGTCCAAGCTCCTGAAAATTTTCATTTTTCCTGCAGTTTCCATAGTAACATTGGAAATTGACTCGGGCTTTAATCCAAATTCCAGTTCGGGGGACTCGTTAAAAAATTTGATGTAATCTTCTACAAAATGTTTGAACTCTAGTGGGGTCAAGTCATTATCAAATATTTTCTTCGTTGCTAGGTTACCACCTGCCAAGAGGTCGTTTATGTACCTTTGCAATTGTGTTGAAAAGTCCTTGTTCAGGTCTCCAGCTTTTCCACTAAAATTCTCCTCCAAAGCTTTTTCTCCAATGTGGGGTAATAGGAAACATTCCACATTTTCAAAGCCGTTGATCACTGTTCCAACTTGAGAAATACTTTGGTTTTTAAATTGGTCCAGTATTTTCCTTCCTCCTTTCACTCCACATCTTGCAATGCCAAGTCTTGTCCAGTCATGAACAACCAAAGAAAGATTTTGGAATTTTTGCTGTTGAGTTTGATGCTTACCACCTTTTTTAATGAATGTGAATAACCAGTCGAATGGATGTAAAGTGAGGTCGCCGCTGTAGTTAACTATAAGTACGGATGACAAAAGAAGTGGAATCCCAAGCATGGTAGCGATTTCTTCCGGTTTTGAAAACTGGTCATTGATGCCCTCGCAGTCCATTAGGATAACAGCTACTTCATCTTCGTCCGCTTCGATGATGAATGCTTTACTCCAAACCCAAATTCCTTTGGTGACCGATTTGTAGCTGGACTTGAATGGGAAGCCTTGGTATACCACATTTCGGTTACGAAGGGATCCGCCATCGTCTCCATCCTCCAGTGTTTTCAGCTTTTCCTTGATGCAGTTAAGTATGAAACTTTTGCCGGTGCGGACGCCTCCAACGGAACATATTACGGAGAGACGGTGATTTCCACATGACTTTAGTAGGGAATTTAGAACATTGTCTTGTATCTTGACTTGGGTTCGTTCGTCTCCGTCTGAAGACGTTACGAATTTGATAAGTTGTAAGGGTTTTCCATCGCCGGTGTCAGATAAGCTGTCGTTGTCGCTGTCAGACACGTCGGAAGGAATGGAGTGTAAATCAGATCCTGTTTCACTTTCATCAGATGACATCTTGACACCTAGTTAATATGAACGAGCAATCAGCCTTGTACCAATGTATGCATTAACGCAATGTAATTATTACTATCAATGGAAATGATGATTATGCTTAGTGCCAAATACGAGGTGCCCATGCCAATTAGTAAATTTAAAATAAACTGATCCTGTTGGAACATAATGACTTCATCTTCAAAAAGGCAATTCATATTTCCTTTGATATGCATATTATCTGGATGAAAAGGGGACTTGAGGAGATATTTCTGACAATTGATTATGTGACAGAGATCGTTAATGTAACTTGCTATGGCGACCTTAAGCAGCTGTACAGTTTTAGTAGTCAAATTATCTATTTGTCAAATAGCAAAATGCTAAAAAGGCCAAGTAAACTCTAACTGTCAAAAGTATAAGGATGAAGGAGACATTCCAATACGTGGAATCGAATGAATATCCTTTTATACATATGTATATATCAGTATCATGTATGCACATTAAGACTACAAGTATATTTCGCAAACGTTTGTGTGACAAGTGAAAACTAAAAACATCAACAAAATACGATATAGTTTCTTTGATGTCCAATTCGATTTGAAAAGTAAAAATCTATTTTGCTAATATAATATACAATATTGTTTGGTTAATGTATTACTTGTTAAACCGCATAACGTGACTTGTGAATTCACATCACACTCATACATGTTTATAAATCTTCGAAATTTCACAAAATATGTCTTCTTTTTAGTCAGTAACACTAACACCACACATCTAATTTATTTATTTGTAGCCATGTAATTTATGTGCTAACTAGTAAACTTTTATGTACTACAAAATAAACTTCGTTAGAATGGGAAAATATATAGGAATGCACTCGTGTAGTCACACACAACATCATACGTACGAAATTTCAGTATATACTAATTTTGTTATCAATTTAATTTGTCTCAATACTTACCTTAGCTCAGAGTTGAAAGTTTCCTAAGAATGGCCAGAAACCGACAATTCCTGCGCCTTGGAGTTACGTTTCCAGGTGAAGAACTTGATATAAAAAAACTAGAAAAATATACTAATGATGTAGCCAAAATGCTGGAACTATGTAGTATTTCTAAATTATAACAATTTGAGCTGAACTTCAATTACATACCTTCAGTACAAAAATTAAGAAAATGGATTTCTTAGAGTAATCTGTATGGAATTAGTAAGGGCGGGTTAAGTACTTCTTTGTTATTTGATTTAAGTGCTAATGTTCCGGAATACGTATAATAATTTTTATGTATTGGTGTATATATTGCTTACAAGACAAAGAGGACAAAATAAATCCAGTCACTGTATAAACGTATTTACCGAAGCTCGAGTGCAAAGTCTCTCAGAATGTTTTTTTTGTTCGGTCAACTATGAATATGAATAACTTATATGTAGGGTGGCTGTCCAAATGACTACATTAAAAATATTGGTATGTTTGACGTATTTTTTCCGCCACGAAGAAGATACATGTTAAATGCAAACAGATAAGTACAAGTGTGTTATGCACTGTACATGTAAATCGACTAAAAATATGTATGTGCGAATCTGCAAAACTCAAAAGCTTTTCCTCAACTCAAGTTGTGATATAGTCAAAACGTTTTCCTCATTGAGAGATTACCAGAGAAACGAAGTGTAATGGTATGGTGTAATGAATTGCCTTGGTGTCAGTCAAAATTCTCTCAGTTATGCTATGCTGTACTTTACATATAAGCAGTTCGTGGACAGTTGACGACAGTATTTGTAGCAAATTATATTTGATCAACTTTCCATCTCGATAAGATAAAAACTTAAGCTTGTTATAAAGTCAACGTTTAGCTTCGTTTAAAAAAATATGTAGCAAATACATGTCCAATTTTTATGCATAAAGAGTAAAGTTTAGCTGCAAAAACAGTATTGCGCTGCAATGTTGCAATTAAGTTTCATGTATGGTGTAATACGATTAAAAGAAGCATTCCATTAATAAGTGTTAAGAACGACTTGACATCTTGATTAATCACCCTTCAAATGAGTCACTGGGGTAAAAAGGTCACGGGCAGTATATATGATTAGTACAACTATAGTGTTAATTCCATTAAAATGCCTGTCTACTTTCAATATGATAACTTTCAATAAATACTTTGAAATTAATATTCAATAATTTATCCAAGACATTATCATTATCATATTCTGACCTTTCTGCATGTGTCAAAAAATCGTGACTCATAATTAGATTTCTATTAATTCATTGGTCAAAGGGCTTAAATGTTTTAAGAGTCATTCATTCAGAGATCAACGCAAATCGATATATTTTACCAATGCAGTAATTTTATATCGTATATATTGGTATAAAGCTACGTGTCAAACTCAACAATAAACGTTTTTCTGGTTTCTGACTCGACGGACTATCAGACTATCATTTTATATTTGGCAATGTTTTTGTGCTTTGTATACCACTTGATGATTGCATCATGATGATGACTTCAGTGTCTGAAATATTCTTTCCTCAACATTTAACTGGGAGATGCTTCCAGTAGTGTTCACATATTCATATCATATACAAATACAACCGAATGCGCTGTTTGTGATTTTGGTGATCTCCTTGAGTAAACGAACGAAGTGCATTTTTGCAATGCATGTATACTTTACAATATACAATCCAAAGCGATGAGAGAGAACTGATTTGTCCAAAAAATAGAATTAGTTTTTTCCTACACACTTAACAAGTTGCACTTTGTACATTCCAGTTGACATTCATAGTAAAGCAGAAAGCTGTGTGACATTGAAAGAATACCATTTAGTACTTTAAGCAGCAAGGAAATACATATATATTCTAACGTTTACGTAATAGAAGAAAAACCTACTTGTAAGTTTATACCGCTTTAAGTGTCAGTTTTATTCCTAAGAAGAACTACTTATTTTAACCAATATTGTGTGTCGATATTTATTTGGCTTGCTTTTTAGAATCTTGATGCATTTTAAAAGTTAATTGAATCAACTTACTACTACTAGAATTTGTAGCGCTCTATAAGTATGGAGGACGAAAAGGAAGACATTTGGAAGGCAAGCAAAATTGTCGAAGAGGATGAAAACGGTGAACTAAGGCTACTGCATGATAACCTTGACAAGTTACAGCGGCACCTGCACTTAAATGAATGTGACGTAGCTGACCTTAACATAATATCAGTTATTGGAGCCCACGAAAACGAAAATGCGTTTTTAACAAACTTACTGCCAGTCTATCTCAAGAAAACTGGTAAGAGTAGCTGGTCCAGTTCATTGAGTAAAGAAGGACTTGGAGGTTTTGCTTTCGGAACCATCGTTGACAATAAGGAAGAAGAAATTGCCAGTTGCGAAAACAGTAACGAAGAAAATTTTCTACAACGGGCCGATTGTGACAATCAGCTACATTCATCTGATGAGAAAAAACCAACAAAATTAGATCTAGAAAATAAGGAGAAGGCACTTGAAGATGTTTGCGAATCCATGTCAGTAATAAATCTTGAAAATGACCACCCTCCAAATTTGAATCCCGAAGATGAAAATAACCACACTCAAGAGTCGCCAGCTCTCGAAAATTCGAAGGGCGGTTTTTCGGGAATGAATTTACAACAGCGGATAGAAATATACAAAATCGTTTCTAAACTGATTCTACACGCTGGAATATTGCCACAAACTTGTAGGGATGATGTATCAAAGGCGACTGCAGCCCTGTTCAGCGCTGCCGAAATGTTTGAACGAATTGTAATAACTTCTAAAGATGATATGGACTCTGGAGACGAGGACTTCGAAATTGTGAATTCTGCCAATACGTTATCGCTAAAAATTGAAGATTTTGTGGCGTGTTCAGAAACGCTTATGAAAGAATCTGAGAGGATGTTCGTAATACAATCAAAATGACTCAATTAAATTTTTATATACAAATTATATGCAAAGTCTCATTAAATTTCTTTCATGGCCTAGACTATCTGAACCCTGCATGAAACAACCTGAAGCTGACCGACGAATGGACGGAACTAACGAAATTAAAATTGATCAAGTAGATAACAAAAATGGGCTGGTAGAACGTGACACTGGCAGTGAGCTTGTCAAAAGCAACAATTCACAAGAGAAAGGCAACAATGGGCCACCAGAAAGCTACCATTCAATAGAGAAAGACAACAATGGGAAGCAAGGAGACAATTCACCAGAAAAAGACAACAATGGCCCGCCAGAAAGCGACAATTCATCAGCGATAGACACGAATAGGCCACCAGAAAGCGATCATTCACCAGAAAAAGACAACAATGGGCCGTCAGAAAGCGACAATTCACCAGCGAAAGACAACAATGGGCCCCAAAAAAGCGAAAATTCACCAGGACAAGACAACAGTGATCAGAAGGTTCCCAACAATTTTCATGGGAGTAGCAACGAGCAGCTGGAAAATGCCAATTTAAACGAGAAAGGCAAAACTGGGCAATTCACAATCAACAATTTGCAAGAAAATGACGATGAACAAGTAAAAAACAACACATCAGAGAACGCCAACAATGGGCAGCTGGATAGCAGCACTGGGCTAGAAAAACTCAACATCAGTCATGTAAATGGCAGCAGTGAGCCACAAACTGTCAGCATTGGGCAAAAGGACATCACAAATAAACAAACTGAAAGTTACCCCAAGCAAAACGATGTCACCATTGATCAGTCGGACATAAATGCCAATCAGCCACCGGAAGTGGAAGACGTAAATGAAATGTGTGTTCATCAAGAGGACCCTGCTAACGAAAAGAAGCAGTCGATGATTTCTTCTAAATTATTCCAACCTGACGAAAGTAAAAGCGCTATATATGTCTACCCAGAAATTATTCCTCCAGAGAACGACCCCAGAAAAATAAAATGGTGTATTTTGCATCTTCACAAAAAGTCGAATAACATTTTGGCAGAAGATGGCCTAAAATTGGAGCAATTTCTTCTGGCCGTCTGTACCAAACTTGTATGGATTTCTGACAAAGAAACGGTAAAATACGTGAAATTTGGTGAAATAATAATTGATTACCATAATACCTACTCAATATCAAATTTAAATAGTAATGCGCCCATTTCTAACAATCAATATTTTGTCCAGTGATGCGAAACCGCTTAAAAAATAATTCTTCACCTTTCTTGAAAAAGTTGTAATATTTTTTTTGTCTGCATTGTTTATTTCAGACCACTACTTCAGCCTCCGATCAATATACTGTGGCACTTATAAACGACCCATCCCGTGATCCAAACCTGCTTCAAAAATTATCCAACATTGGAATCGAAAACCAGGAGAAAAGTACATCCAAAATTACGACAGTAATTAATGTACCAAAGGAAACTTTTAGAATAGCTCATGATGGATCTGGAATTTTGACCTTATCTCGCAAACATTCAACTGCACTTTCCTCCCTGCTTGAGAAAATTACCGAATTTCAAATTGCTCCCATTGAGAAAGCAGCGAACAAGGCCAGCCACTTCAAAGCCACAAACTTTGAACAGTACATTAATTCCAAATTCAAGAACTTCAATTTACCTTCTGGGCTCATGGGCAAAATGAGATCAGAAAAGGATAAAAAATCCGTCCAAAAAGCAACGTCGTCAATGACACAGGACCAAGGGAACACTATCCCTCCATTGCAAGACAGTAGCAAAGCAAGGGATGACGAAAATGGTGAGGCATCCGTAACCGATAAGTTGGAGGCACTAAAGCTATCAAAAGCTCCTCCGGAACTAGAGCTAGAGGATAAAATACTAGAGGAAACTACAAGCAAATATGTGAAAAGTTTCGAGCACAAACTTGCCGAGTGGATAGAAAATGAGCTTGACATGGGCAACGTCCGAAAGATTTTGTCTTTGTATCAAACCTGGCTTGTAGGCATAACCAAGAAAATATCTAAAAGTCGGGGATTGGAGAAAGACAACATCCACAAGATCGAAGAAAAAATGAAACAAAGAACGAATGAGAAATGCAAGCCAATTATTGACGAAGTCATTAAAGGTCTAGAAAATTTTTGTGCTTACTTCTGCGCTCATTATGAAAAAAATTTATGCTACCAAACCCAAGAGATAGAAATTTTTTTGGAAGATCAGAGGACAAAAATGTTGAAAAATTTAAAGACGGAAGAAGCTGTCAAGCTTATGAGAGTGGCACACGATAAGTTGGCAGCTATTCTGAGAAAGTACAATAAAAAACGGATGGATGCTGGAAAGAATATCTCCATGGAAACCAAGCACAAAATAAGACAAATTTATTCCAAAAAACTGGAATTAAAATTGTCATCCAAAATTCCAATAGACCCAGAAATCTTGGGACAATTTCACAATGCTTTAACATCCAACCTGCTTGCAGCATACGAAAAATGCATAGATAATAACATTGCATTGGCCGAAGACAAGGAACATTTACGTCACAATTTACTTGCCGACTTTCAAGACTTTTTTGACAGAAACATGCTACTGCTAGAGCTGTCCCAAAAGAAGGTGAAAGGTTTTATTGGAAAGTCGAAAAGTGGTTATGAAGAAATCATGGACAACTTGCTAAAGAAAAACAAATGCGGGATAAACCCAGAGGAATTTGAGAAGACACACTTGGAAGAATCATCCAAAGCTGAAAATATCCTAAAGCGTGGCATTCAAACTGATGAAGAATTATGTGAGCCTATTGAAAAACACCTGGTCACTCTGAAAAAGCACATTGAAAAGTCTTACAAAACTTTCAAAGAAGATAATGAAGAGTTTTTGGAGAAAAGTGAAAAACTGGGGAAAGGCACTGAAGCAGATAGCAGCAAAAAAGGCTCGAAAATTTCTCAACAAAAAACATCGAGGGAACTTCCTAACGACTCAGAAAACCCAGAAATCAGTAATTTATTTTTCCTTACCGTTTCTTGTTTTATTAAATCATATAAATTCATATTTTATTTAACATTTATTTGGTTTGTGTTTTCAGAGGACCAGTCTTCCCAGGAACCAGCATTGAAAAAGATAAAAAGGGAACTTCCGCCTTTACTTTTGCAAATTGCGCTAGGCAAAATTGGTATGGCAACCTTGCCCCAAAAATCATGGGAAAGTAATTCCGTCTCAATAAACATTACCTCGTATCCTGGTGAGGTTGGAATACTAATGGATGGCAAATGGGTTTGTGGTGATGATGTCAAAGAATTTAGTCGAAAACGCATGCTGAAGGAATTTTGGTCATTTGAAGCCATATTCAATACTCATGACTTTAAAGATTCAGTTGTCATTGATGGCGACAAAATTGATATCACTGCACCATTTTTGTTGGGAGTTTTCTTCAAAATATTGAAACAAAAGGCAGAAACCGAACACAGCGGAACAATTTCAATGGCTTTGATTTCGGTTCCATTTTGGTTTTCCGCATACAAACGAATACAGATTGTGGAAGCAGGAACAATTGCAGGTTTTGATAGGGTTGAGTTAGTTAATGAAAACACCGCATCAGCATATTATGCTTACACAAATGCACTGAGCCCACCACATGAAAACATAGTCGTCATTTCTGAAAATTCGAGTAGAGTGGACATATCCATTTATTCATATAATCAGTACTCAAAAACTATTTCTATGGAAGGACAGTCTGGAGATTATGAAACGGCTGAGCTCTCTAAAGATAAAAACTTTTTCCATCAATTCGTCACTGGAATTTTTGTGTATCTTTTTAACAACCAAAAAGAAACGGGAATAGAAGAAAAAGCCCTTAAAAGTCTTGACAAGTTGTGGGAATTGGCAAAATCTCGGAGAAAGATTCCCATGAAACTTAACGACAAAACCGTTTTAATCTGTTGCGAATCCGATCATTGGAGAGAATTTCTGTATAAATTTGCTTCAAAGATAACAAAATCAGAAAAGATTTTAGTTCGAAATGATAGTCCATTCTTAGGTTTAGCTTCATTCCTTCATGCCTGTGTAGAAAAGCAAAATGGTTCTGTACATTCTTTGTTTAAGGATTCGATTCCGTTTGATGTTATTCGCTCTCAAGGAAAAGAAGCATCAATTGTTTTAAAAAAGAAGAATATATTTTCTAGTTTAGCAAATCAAAAGTATTGGTTTGAAGTTCCCAAGTCTGTTGGCATTTTCAACATTGAAGAAAACGACTTGTCACCTCAACGACTAGGAAAACTTAATTTAAAGTCAAAGCCTCCTTATTCATTCAATATTCACGGCTGTTTGCAAAGAAGTCGTAACGGAATATTAAAACTGACTGCAGTGGAGTACACCGAGGGTGGTCCATATGCAATGAGCAAAGCGTTACCGGATTGCTATTTTGAGTGGATTCCATGCAAAACTAATAATGAAACGCTTGGTTTATACAAATCTCTGATGGATCAGATAAAGCTTCAAACAAACGTTTCCAGTGTGGTGGAACAAACTAACAAACAAACGGAGGAGATGGCAAATAAAATTAAAGAAGTCATTCAAGCAGGTGGAGGAAAGTTTAAAAGCTCGCTTGGCAAGAACATGGTTATCAAACAGATTGATGACTTATTAGGGGCTATAAAGGATGAAGGAATTCAGGAAAAGTCACTCAAAAAGCATGTCACTTATCTAGAGAGTATTGCTCAGAAGTATGAATTGCAGCTATAATCTTCTTTTTTTTCTAACATTAAACTTTTCATGGACTAGCAAATTTTAATTGAATAAGGTATTAAGGTTTTACATATTTAATGGTTTTATTAAATGTTAGGTTATGCAATAAGGACGGAATCCTTGGTATTCATATACAATTTTACTGCAATTTTTGTGAATATACTGCATAGAATATTATTGGAAATTGGGACGAATAAATAATTTAAACAACACAATCAAACTTTCGACTATATCATCCTCTTATTCTTTAATATCACATTTATTGCATATCAGACCATCCGAATGGACTTTAGTCGCTTGCATGGTCCATTGTCGTCATTATCGCCTTCCTTGTCCATATCATATTCATCATCTCCATTTTTGTCAGTCATTATGGCTTTCTGTACTGCAAATAGTATTCACACTCTGCATAAAACAATGACACAAAAGTTTTAAAAATACAAAAAACGTTTTAATCGTTTCAACTTAAAGATAGAAATTATATTTATGTTCATACTTCCTCATCCATCAATCTTCTTTTTCCTTGTGACTCATAGTTTGCATTAAGTATTTGTCACTCAGTGTCAGTCTATTTTTATCAGCCTTGATAATCAAACGTTCTTCACTGCCCGACCATGCAGATGTCACAATGACCTTCACAGTTCCCATTCAATATATTTCCAATCAAAATCTGACCGTTTCCACTTCCACTTTTGGAGTTGAAGGAATTTCTGAAAACCGAAAGTCTGCCAAGTAGTTCATTATTCTTGACGATAGCATCCTCATCTTAAATTGCAATGCAATTTGCATTGCAATTTGTGTAACAACATTTAGTGTTTTATCAGGAAAAGCAATGTTTGATTATAATTTATGAGGTCTTTTAAAACGACTTGTATTCATTTATTTTTTTAAAGTTTCCTTAAACTTTGCTTTTTCCCTCAACTTACTTCTAATCTAAATCCTGATATAGCTAATGACGAATGCTAAAAGTTATATGGGCTACGAATGATTAAATAAAAATATACATGTATTTAGTATGTGATTCTCTATACAAAATAATAAAGATTTTACATAGATCTCATAGATACTAACTAAACTAGTTATCTACCTACCCTTTTATTGATTGGTATATTCCCCTGAAAATAAATAAGATATTCGAGTTTTTCTGCAGCATAAAAAAATATTATTCTTATCATCACGTCATTGTCGCAGTGACATACGCAGCACAATTGCACTTGGCAACTTCAAAATATTAAATAAAAGCTTTATCATGGGATGAAAACATGAACCAACTAAAAACAGTTAGAATGATAAAGTTCTGGACTCTATTGAGAATCCATTTCACTTTCACTGTTGGTATTGATAAGGACATGTGATTTGCACATATTACGATAACCGCTCATCTTGATTGTTAAATTTTTGTGTTTATCATAC